>PVJX010020527.1:0-33220 GCA_004027295.1 Dolichotis patagonum | reverse complement strand
AGGAATAAAGGCCTGCGAAGTTGCTGCGGAGGAGTATTAGGTTTTGATGGTATCAGGGATTGAACCCATGGCGTCCTGCATGCTAGGTGAGTACTTCACCACTGAGCTTCTCACTAGTGGGGAGGGGTGCAGTCTTCTAAACATGTCTTTTGAAACTGTGGACTCAACCTAACATGGCTCAGGGCCGGGGATTTAGCTCAGTGGCTTACGCACCTGCCTGGCAAGTGCAAGTTCGGGAGTTCGATCCCCCGTACCAAAAACAAAACAAAAGAAAACAAAACAAACCCCCCAAAAAACAAACCTAATATGGCTCCTGCCAAGTGTTAATATTATTTTGAGTAAACTATTGTCAGTTGAATTCTGTGGTTTGTAACAGAAATTGCTCTCATATATTCTTTTCTGTCACCTTTGTTCTCTGCGTTCCATTGTTTACCTTTTGATTATCAACGTAGTGCTTCTTTGATCTTTCTTTAATTCTCCCGGATCTGCCTTTCTTGATTCCAAAAGTATATTTTTGTATGTATGTATTCCTTCTTGAGCAGCCATATAAAAATTGTACAAAACGTATGTTTCACCCTGAGGGGAAAAATTGATTTCAAAATGACTTTGATAGTGGTGTTAAAAGACTGTACTTGCAATCTTACAGATACATCTGAGGCTGCAAGGCAGAATAGATTCAATTGATGTCATTTTATATCTATAGATCACGTACCATAACTACATGAAATCATTATGGGATTGCTTCAAACTATCCTTAGTTTGTACCTTTTACTGTGGATTCATATTTAGAACTAAAATGATGAGCTGAATCAAACCAAAAGTCATCTGAAGCATAGGAGTTTAAGAGAGCAGGGGAATGAAATAAGAACACTATTTTGTAGTAATAGATAAAAATTAATTGTTAAGATGGGCTTAGGACCGTGGTGTTTTCAGAAGTGAAACTTTCTTCCGCTGCGTAGGAGCATTCACGTAGTGCTAAAGAAATTGAAATGTATATTCCAAGCTCCAGAATTTGTTAACAGTTTTAAGTGTACTTTCAATTTTTGAAAAATACATTTTAAAAATATGTGAATGACTGCTGAAGAATTCATTCACTTCAGGTGGCTTTAAAAAATCTTAGCTCATGTTTATAAACCTCTCCAATGCAAAGAAGAAATTTGTTAAAGCCAAAAAAAATTTTTTAAAGAATAATGGCTAAGAAGACAGTAAGCGAGTCTTGTGAATATATTTTAAAATTTCAAGGCTTTTTAAAAAAATGATGGCTATTTAAATTTCCAGGAAGTGGGAAGTTATTAAGAACTTCTTGTCAAAGTGTGTGCATGTGTTTTAAATAGTTATTTCATTTGGAGATACTTGTTTGTGATTTTTTTTTTTTTTTTTTACCAGCCTTCTCACTTTTGTGCTTCACGCCACCTACCTGACCCTGGGAGTGATGATGGGGTTCCCTGGGGAGCTGAGGGTGGCCACCGAAGTGCTTCCTGTCCTCCCCTTCACCTTGCAGCTGATCTCAGCAGCTGCTTGTGATCCATGCCAGAGGCTGATCATCCCTGCTGTGGGACAGCTGCTCGGAATGGCAAGTGTTTCTTTGAGTGGCTTCAAAAGGACGGGCTCTATCTACAGCTTTTCCAGAGTTGCTCTAAATTTTCATCAGCTGTAGAGGAGTGCAGAGATCCAACAGCCCCTGTTTATGGGTCTGCTAGCCAGGAGACTCAATCAGAGCTGCAGTTCGGTTCTTACATACAGTATGGTCACCCGTTCCACGGACAGTGTACAAGAATGTATCAGGAAACTCAGGGACTTTGTACAGAAAGTATGTTAGGTTTATTACTGTCCCTTTGAAATTTAATGACTTTGCTTACTAAGATTTTTGCACAATCCAAAAATGATGTGTAATCAGCATCTAAATCTACCTGTTTAGTCTGGTGGTCCAAAGCCTTGGCTGCTGATTGGAATCACTAAGAACTTAAACTCATACATGTACCCACGTCTGATTCTTAGAGATTATGATTTTGACAACCTAGTCGGTGGGGGGCAGTCAGGCAACTGGATGTTGAAATGCCTCCCAAATGGTTGTCATGGTCATTCAGAAATAAGAATCACTGTCACTAGTCTGCTTATTTTCTGAAAATATTCCCAGAACTGTTCATTTGTCTTTTCAAATTCAGAGCACTTTTCTTTGTCTCACCTAAAGCTCAATTTTACAGTTTAATTCTTCTCCAAATACTATTAAAAGATTGTCATCTTGCAGCCTATAATACTATGTCTTCTCCTCTTCAGTAATGTTACATTTTCTAATTGCCCTATGAAGATGTCACCATCCTTTTTGTCCAGTTGTCTGCTAGAGATTTTAAGAAGCTAATAGTTACTTAAATCAATGACAATAAAGTTATGCTATGTTATATATATATACTGACTCCCTGTGATGAATGTCATATATTTGGGACTCAGTGTAATTTCTCCTCATTTGTTCTTTTTGTTCAAAAGTACTTTGGGTATGTTGACAAGGATTAGATGGATTCTGCATATTGTTTTGATTATTATGGGCATTTTTACTAAATTTAGTATTCCAATCTATTAGCATTAGCATAGTGGGTTTTATTGCCTCTTTGATTAAGTTTATTTCAAACTATTTTATTTCTTTTGTACCTTTAAGAAGTGGAATCATTGTCTTGATTGTTTTTCAAATAATTCACTAGTGTTAGATAGAAATGCTACTGATTTTTCTATACTAATTTTGTATCCTGCAATTTTTGTGAATTCATTTATTAGTTGTAACAGTTTTTTGATGGCGTTTTGGGAATTTTCTATATATAACATGTCATCTGTAAGCCATGGCAATTACTTTATTTTCTAGTTTTGATGCCCTTTGTTTCTTTATACTGCTTGATGGCTCTGGTTAGGCTTTCCATCACTATGTCATAAAAAATGTTAAAAGTGGGCATTTTAGTCCAGATTTTAAAGAGAAACTCTTCACCTTTTTCCCATTTGCTATGGTGTTAGCTGTTAGCTTATTATTTATGGCCACTATTATTATTATTATTATCATCCTATTTTTAATTTTACTTTAAAGAGAAAAACAAAACAAAATGAAACAGAATAAAGCCAATCAAAACAAAACAATGAAAGCACTATAAGATTTCAAAACAAGATAATAGGAAATCAACAAAGGCTACCATAACACTTCTTGTTACCTTCAAAATAACTGCCCATACCATCATACATAAAGTCAAACATAACAAAACAGAATAAAACCAATCAAAACAAAATAATGAAAATGGTAAAGCACCTAAAAACAAGTTAATAGGAAATTAACAATGACTACTACTTTCCCTTTTTAGATATTTCCTCCTTTTTTACTTTCACCACATCTGTTGTACATTTTGGATCCCACTAACTCCTTCAGTTTTTTATACTAAGGAGACAAGATGTTCACCCATGTGAGTCCAAACCACTTCATCCATTAATATGATCTCAATTTGCATCCGTTTACCTACAAAGTCTCAAGATTATCCTTCTTTATAGCTGAGTAGCTTCCATTGTATAAAAATATCATATCTTTTTTACCCATTCTGTGGTTGATGGGCAAGATACGCCTGCTTTTTTCTGGGTTCCTGTCATATGGAACATTGTCTTGTCTCCTTTGACCATCAATCCATGAATTTTCTTTCAAGTCAAATGTGTTTCTTGTATACAGCATATTGATAAATCCTGTC
The DNA here is from genome assembly GCA_004027295.1 of Dolichotis patagonum. Taxonomy (NCBI): domain Eukaryota; kingdom Metazoa; phylum Chordata; class Mammalia; order Rodentia; family Caviidae; genus Dolichotis; species Dolichotis patagonum. The sequence continues at coordinate 29,507 of PVJX010020527.1, read as the reverse complement.
TCTTGATCCACTGTCCTTGTGTTTCATTTTATTGGTGACTTGAAGCCATCTACATTAATGGTTACAACTGACAGGTAGTGGCTCATCTCTGCCATACTATCCTCCTGCTGTTGGTCTTTATTTTCCCCCTCCATTCATTTGTGGGCAACCCCCCTCTGCTACTGTTCTTGGAACCATGCTCATCTTTATCTCTCTCTAGAATATCCTTCAGCACTCTCTGTAGGGTTGGTTTGGTGCTTATGAATTCCTTCAGTTGTTCTTTATCATGGAAGTATCTTATTTCTCCATTATTATTGAAAGGTAGTTTTTCAGGGTACATCAATCTGGTTTTGAAGTTGTTTTCTTTCAGGACTTGAAATACTTCACTCCAAGTTCTTCTTGATTTGATAGTTTGTGTTGAGAAGTCTGTTGTGATTCTGACGCGTTTTCCTTTATAGGTGATATGTTTCTTGTTTCTAATGTCTTAATATTCTGTTCTTGTTATGAATTTCTGGGATCTTGATTAATATGTCTGGCTGTAGATTTATTTAACTATGGCTCGTTGGAGTACTATATGCCTCATTTATCTGTCTGTCAGGTGCTTTTCCATGCTTGGGAATTTTTCTAATATTACTTCTGTAAATAGTCCTTTTATGTCATTTGTTTTGACTTATGCTTTTTTTCTAACACCTATTACTGTTAAATTATTTTTCTTTATGTTGTCTTGCAGCTGTTCAATTATTATTTGCTGGTTCCTTGCTATTTTTTATAGATGTTTCCTTTTGTGATTGCTAGCTGCCATCCTGTCTTTAAGGTCTGAAAGTTTATCATCAATTTCTTTCATACAGTTTGGCCAGCTTTCAGTGGAGTTTTTAATTTCCTGGATATCTCTTTGAATCTGTTTCATGTGTTGTAGTTCTTTCTTGTATTATTTATTGAAAGTTTCCGTTATTTTCCTATGCTCCTCTTTTTAAAAAAAATCTATGTCTTTTTTAGGTATGCTTAGCTTTTATTTCATTATGTTTGTCATTTCTTCTTTTACCTGAGATGTTTCTGATCTGATTTCTTTTATAGCCTCATGAAGTTATTTCTGTACTTCAATTGCTATAATTTCAGAAATATCAGGAGTGCAGCTTCCTATCTCTTCTTTGTCTACGTCTCCATAACTTGTGCTGCGTGGGCTAGAGATTGCCTTTTTCTCCTTCATGTTGGCATTTTCCTGCATTCCTCCAGTGCAGCTGCTTGTGGGGTCCCAGGTGCTTCCCATGTTGGGGGTCCCATGGTGCTTCCCAGGTGCTGCCCATCTGTGGTGTAGGGGAATGTGCCAGGCAACTGGGTTTATCCTAACCTAGGTTCCCGGGGAGGCAGTGAGGCGCTGGGCAGGCTTCCCCAGATACACGTGGCTACACTGAAACTCCCCCAGTGGCAGCCAGAGCACAGAAGCAGGTCTGGCTGCTTCTCCCTGCAGGTGCTGGTACCCAGTTCTTGATAGCCAATGGCTTGTGGGCGTGTCTATGTTCAGTTTCTTTTTCTGGTGTTCACAGTTCTGGGATAATGCCCATGTTACTTCCCAGAGATGTGCTGGGTGTGGAGCCGATCTTGGCCTTGGGATGTGGGGGCTGGAGATGGTCTTCCATTGGTGGAGTTTTCCAGAGTCCAGTTGCTATCTCCTTGCTGCTGCTTCAGATGCTTCCACATTACTGGACTCCCTGATTACTTTGCTCTTCAGAGGCACGTGTGCATCTGTGCACCTAGCTAGTGTCCTCAGTGTTGGGGTTCCCATCTGTCTCTTCCAGCTGGCTCACCCTCTAGGGTGTAATGGAGGAGGCCTGGATGGTGGACTCACTGTTTTCAAGCCAGCCCACCCTCTGTAGCCATTATTATTTTGGCTTATGTTCCTTGTGTTCCTAATTTTTTTAGACTTTTTATTTTTTTAGACCTTTTAAAATCATAAACAAATGTCAAATTTTATCAAATAATTTTCTGCACATATTAAGATAACCATAACCTTAACCATAAGATAAAAGTTTTTGTCTTTCATTTTGTTACTATGGTGTATTACATTTATTGATTTTCATATGTTGAAACATACTTGCATCCCCAGAATAAATCCTACTTGATCATGGTGAATAATGTTTTCAATGTGTTTATTAGTTGAGGTTTGTTAGTTCGGTATCCTTGCATCTACATTTCCTATAGCTCTGTGTGTGTGTGTGTGTGTGTGTGTGTGTGTGTGTGTGTGTGTGTCTGTCCTCTGGTTTCATTGTCAGTTAATACCGCAGGTAATGCTGGCCTCATTCAAATGAGTTGGGAAGCTTTCCCACTTCTTCATTTTTTTGGAATACTTTGAGATGACAGTGAAGCCATTGAGTCCTGGACATTTCTTTGATGGGAGACTTTATTACTGATTTAACCTGGTTACTCATTTTGATCTCTTCTGGTTTTCTTTTTCTTCCTGATTGTTTCTTGGTAAAATCTATGTGTTTATGAATTTATCCAGCTCTTCTTATTTTATCAGATTTATTGACATATTGTTGCTCTTAATAATCTCCAATGACCATATTTCTATGGTTCATTTGTAATGTCACCATTTCCTTTTCTGATTTTATTTTTCTGAATCTTTTCTTCTAGTTTAGATAAAAGTTTTCCAATGTTTTGTCTTTTCAAAGAACTGCCTCTTTGTTTCATTGATCTCTTATATTGGATGTTTAGCCTCTATTTCATGTACACTTGTTCTGATCTTTGTTATTTCTTTCCTTCTAATAATCATGATTTAAGGTTGTTCTTGTTTTTCTGTTCCCTGATGAGCATCAATAGATATTTTTTGTTTGAGAATTTTCTGTTTTTGTTTGTGTGTGTGTTTTTGATATGTAGGTGTGGATTTCAATAAACTTCCATCTTAGTGTTTCTTTTGTTGTACTTCACAGGTTTCATTTTTCATTTAATTTGTTACATGTAATTTTAAAATTTCCCTTTTTACTTTATTTGATTCATTGGTTTCTCAGGAATAGCTTACTTGATTTCTATTACTTTACAGTTTTTAAAGTTGCTTTCTAGTTCTTTTGCATTGTAGTCATAAAAGACACTTGATAGGGTTTCAGTTTTAAAAATTTGTCACGGTTTGTTTTGTGATTTTCTATAGTGTCTCTCATGGAAAAATGTTGAGGCTGGAGAAAGTATTGAGATGTATGGATATTCTGAAGTTATTGAACAGCAGGATTTTAGATGTGGGACAGATTCCTTTACCTAGGGCACAGTTTAGATCTGCTATTTTTTTGTCCATTTCTTTGCTGAATGTTCTTTACAATGCTGGAAATGTGGTATTAAGTTCTCTCTTCTTATTGTGTCATAGTCTATCTCTTCCTTTTGACTATTAATATTTATATATTTAGGTACTACAATATTAGGTGAATATATATTTGGAATTCTTTCCTTCTGTCAAATCAAACTCTTTACCATTATGATCTTCCTTATCTCTTTTTATTGCATTTGTTTTAAACTATTTCTTATATAAGTACTACCACCCATGCATGGGATATCTTACTCCATCACTTTACTTTTAGTCTATGAATTTCCTTAGGGTGAGGTGAGTTGCTTTTATGTAACATGTAGGTGAAAATCAACATGTTGGACATGGTACTGGAGGTCCAGTCAAAGGTCTGGATTTAAAAGCTCTCCCAGTCAGGAGTGAACCCTGTCCATGATGTGCTGCTTGTAGTTGGGGTAGAGATGACACAGGCAAGTTTTTCTATTTTGCTTCTTCAGTTAGTCTTTTCTTATTATTATACTAAAATCAGGCACTGCGATCTCTCACCTGGCTTCTTTAGCTCTTGTGAAATTAGGGTGGATGTTTAAAGTGGTTACTCAGAGGGGAGACGTTTAAGAGTGATTTGTTCAACCGTCTTGTTCCTGCACCTACTCTTCCTTTTTGTTGACCCTGATAGTTTCCTATTTTGTTCATTTTCTTGCCTACTGTGACTTGCCTCTCCTTTAGGAGATGGCCTCAAGGAGATGAGGAACTCAGAGAAACAATGACTTAGGTATTACATTAATTTTAGGATGATGTTCTGCACTGGTATGTAATAATTCTCAGGAAAATGGAAAGGCTTAAGTAATTACAAATGCCCTTCAGTACTAGGAATGCAGGGAGAATAATCCCAGAGGATGCCTTGTGCTCACCTGTAATTTGGGAAAATTAAACAATAAATGAAAGTGTCTGTGATCTTATGAAGAAAATGGAAAGTTTAATAAACAAATACAGCAAGTAATTAAGAGTTAGGAAAAAGTAATTAGCAGGCAATGTTCTCTTCTTTGCTTTTCTGTGCTCTCCTTAGACCCTGAAAATAAAGCTATAAGTAAATGAAACAAGAGTAATTTTATTTTAATGTCAATCTGACCTCTCAAGTTTCTTTGATTAATGCTGTTAGTAATCCCTAAAAATTGATCCTGAAGGTTGAATAGACACAACCTTCCATACTGCTGAAGCGACATAGAGAATTTATATTATAATCAGGGGAGTAAAATGTCTTTTCCACCTCACTCAAGAAAAGGCAGGTAGTGGAGTGGCAATTAGTGGTTTCAGTGTTAAAATTACTTAAATCATATTTCTATACATTTTTGTTTTATACTACAATGATTTACTCACTACCTAATGATAATTTTGGGATAGAAGCATAGACTCCTCAGCTTAAGCATTGGTTATATACAACGTAAGCTTCACAAGTCTACTGTTTAGTTCTAATAAAGTCCTTAAGTTGTAGAATAATTACACAAATCTTACAGGTTAAGAAACTGAAGCTCAGACAAATTAATTGTCTTGTGCACTCTCAGCAAAAGAAGTGGTGGACAAGAAGACCTAGAGTTGCCTGAATCCAAGTCAGTTTTCTGATCCAAGAGCTAAATCTTGATTCCAGGTTAGATGCTAAACTTTGATAATACAAGCTGTAGATATAGTTTTGTGCTTAAGAGGGTTGTATTTGCAGACAAATGAAGATGCAACTACTGGGTTCATCAAGCTGAAGCCACATTAGACAGATTTTTTCATTGAGAGAATGGGTTCTTACTATCTATTTTAGGGTAGAATTGAATGTTTTGTAAAATCCAATGACATTATGAATAAAACATACAGCTTGGCCTGGCAAAAGATAAATACTGAAAATGGTGATAATGTTGTTATTATTGATATTATTTTAGCATTTATCAACTAGAATAATTTAACTGTATTTTTTATAGTGTAATATTCTTACTTTGGGGCTGTATGCATTCATTATTCAACACATATTAATTGAGCTTCTGTACTGGTCTAGGAACTAGTCTCAACACTGAGAATATAGTGATGAACACATCAGATGCAAATCCCATCTCTCCTGGTCTTACATTTGTGGACTAATTATCTTGCCTTCATATTAACAAAAAGATTAAAATCATCATTAGAGAATTAGCTATTTAAAACAAAGTCCATCTTATCTTTGACATTCCATTTGATATCAAGTATTTCAAAGAGATTTCTTAATTTTAGCAATAGACGAAGTATGAATTCCAGGCATGAAAAGATTAAGTGTTGCTAACAGCTCTCTTAAATTAACCCATTTAAATTTCTTTGGCTGAGAAGAGGTACTAAAAATCAATTAGTGCCATATAATGGGGCCTGCATAACTATCTTATTCATTCTCTGTATATTTCACCTGAAACCATCATGTTTTAAAATAGGGAGTCAATTGATTAAGAATGGTACATGCACCTTAGCATTGACAGCACACTGAAGTGCGTTGTAGTAATATTTCAGCCTATTTGAAAACCAAGTGCAGTAGTTGATAGACTTCATATAGAGATGGCCTTTTTTTCTGTTAATAGAACAGGAAAAGACACACAGAAGTCATATGGATGTAAGTTAAAGTAAGGAACTGAAGTAACTAAGAGTAATTCCTTTAAAATTTTCTTGTTCTTCCTTTGGTTTCTACATATGCTTCTGTCTTGTTCTTTCCCCTGCTGCTACAGAAATTAGATGGTATAAAGATGTGAACTTCTTTAAATAGTGCTAGCAGAGTTTGTAAGGAAATTTATGGAAAAATCCAAGCTGGAAAATGTTGTTCTGTGTAGGTTGTAAGTATTAGATTTTGAAAGCAAGCAAGCAAGCAAGCAAGCTTTGGGAACTATTTCAAAATATAAATTCTCTAGAGCAATTTAAATGTTCTGAAAATTATCGTATTGTGTAGACTTCATTCCAGTAAAGCTTTCTGTCTACCTTGTGCAGAGATGTGCTGGATTCCCCTTTCTTAGTCTGTACTTGTGAGCATAACCATTCTGCTAACATGTTAGCTGATCAGGTTAAAATATCTGTGAGTCACAAAAGGAAATACATGATGGGTAAATTTCAAAAGGCAAAGAAAAAGAAAATGAGTAACTCTTTACATTAATTAGAAGTAAATGATGTCTCTGCTTGAAAATACGTGTGTATGATTTTTATTTTGCTGTGACAGTGAGAATGGTCTTAATGACTAGTCATATTGATTATGCAAGAACTCTTTCATTTGCACTGGCAAATCAGTTCTACTCTCCTTCATCTCACCCTGCCACAGGAGACTCCTGTCTGTAAACTACTTGCCTTCTGCCCTCCAGGTGGAAGGAGCCAATGGGAGCCTCAACAGGAGATGGGTAAACGAAGGTGTTTATTCCCCACCCTCTCTTCTTGTAGGATTGCCTCAGGCCTTGTTGAACCCTGAAGGGAAGGTCCTCTCAAAACAGCTTTCTTCTGTGTTTTGATAAACACTTTTTCCTCTTGCATTTTCAGGCCTGGGGTTAATAGAGTACTTTGAGTTGGTTTTACCACATTATGCTTTCCACTTCTTTTGGTGTGTGTGAGGAGGAGCAGTAGTGGGAACTGAAGCAGGATTTTTGCCCTGAGTTCATCACTAGCCCTTTTTCTTTTTAAATTTTAATTAGAGACAGAGTCTCACTAAGTTGCTAAGTTGCTCAGACTGGGTTTGAATTTGAGAACCTTATGTTTCTCCCTCCCAAGAGTGCTGGGTATACAGGCATCTATCACCATGCATGGGCTACTCCTCTTTAAATAGACCTTTCAGCTTCAGAGTTATTCATTCTCTCTTCCCTTTTTGTCTTTTTAAAAAATTTCCTGTCTTTCTTTCCCTCTAGGACTCTTGTCTGGGCCATAAATCATGATTGGCCTAGGAAATCATTTGAGTCTTACTTATCTTTCCAGCGATTGCTTTATACATGTTCATGTAACCTACTTTGGCCCATGAGGTTTAAAGGAGTCATTCTCATCAGAGAGTTTCAAAACATCCCTTCCCAATAAAAAAGACTTTATGAGAAGAGTCCTTTAAGACTACATGCTTTTATGTCAGTATGTGATTCTGCCCTGCTATCACCATGTTAAAACCACGAGGGGGAAATCTCTGATGTATCGTGTTTGGTCAAGCAGAAGGGTGAAGAGCACCTAAGGCATGCTGATGTGTTTGTGAACATTCAGGTGCACAACTACTTGCCTTGCTGTACATGCCTGTTATTGATTAAATGACTATAATGATATATTTATGTCATCTTGCAGCTCAGAATACTCTAAGAAAATTATTTTTCTGAATAAAAGTGATTGAGAATAAAGTTTGACTTGACAAACAACTCTTTAATTTATTCTTAAAAGCCATAGATAATCCATTAACATAAAAGGAATGGGCAGGGAATAAAGGGTTCTCCTTTGTTCCTTAGCTGTGTGTATACTAGACACAGTGGAAAATGCCTTACCCTTATTCTTTTAAAGATTGTTTTAGATTAGTGAGTGAACCTTTAATATGAAGGAATTTTGTGGTTAAACAATAGCAGTAGAAATTATCCAGTAGTGTAGTTGTCAAAAAATCAGAGTTCATCTGGTACCTTTGTTTAAGATTTTTATATCAAAGTGTCAAACATCAGGTACTACAGTTCTGAAGGCTGGAAATCTGACATTAGGCAGCACGGGCAACTTCTGGTGAAGTTTGAGTTGCAGATTTCTTATTGTATCCTCACATAACAGAAAAATGAAAGAACTCTGGTGAGTCCCTGTTTTAAGGGCACTAATCCCATTCATGAGGACTCCACCCTTATGACCTAATTACCTCTGTAAAATCCCACCTAATATCACCACAATGGGGATTAGGGATTCATAGTCTGAATTTTGGCAGAAAAAAAAAATCCAGTCCACTGCATCTGATCTTAAAATATTTAATTACATATGTATTGGCAAGAAAAAAATTAAATTGAGATACTTTGCAAGAAGAAATGATTATTTTTATAAGGCACAAAAGATTATGAATTACTCTCTATGGACTTAGATACTCCCTGATATTAAACAATGATTACTTTTACTCTGTGGACCAAGAGTGTTCTTTTTAGTCTACAAGCTATCTCACATTCTCTTGGCATCAATTCTGTCAATTTTCTTTGATAAATCTCAGGACTAACATGCTCCCGGAAACTTTCTCATCACACAAGGGACTGTGCTTACAGACTATCATAATTCACTTCTTCCTGTAGTTTAGGGCACTTAACCTAGGGGCTTAGAGGAATGCTTAACTTGCTTGCTTACTTGAGATCTAAACACCTAGCATCTTTAAACCTATGCTATGAGTCCTTACAGGGTCCAGCCTCCAACAGTTTCACCAGCCTCACTTTGTCTCACAGTGCATAATCCAGCCACAAGGGCATTCTTTCAACTCCTGGGCACCATCAGTGACTACTTTCCCCCTTAAGGGGACAATTTCCTTGGCATCCTCCTTTTCACCTTGATAAATCCTCTACAATCTTCTAACATTTGAGAGTAAAATAAGGTCTTCATTCTTTCCTTTTTTAGAGCTTTGTGATTTTTTAAAGGCTAGTTACCACAAATGTGCTTGCATTTTAATGTCTCCTTTGTTCCTTTGAGAATCTCTTTCCTCTGGTGTGTTTGGGAAAAGGAGTATTTGGTTCCCGCCATTTGGAGTTCACCATATCAACTGCTTCTCTTTTCTACTCTCAGAAATGCCTCGGATACTACTCGCTTTTCCTCTTTTGTGGGCTTCTGGTACCACAGAGCTCTCTCTCCAGTCCTTGCTGCTGGTCTCAGTAGGAGGTGATGTATGGGAAGTTGTAATTTCCTTTTTGACCTTTAATTACTAACAATCCGACTAACCAAAGGCTCTCATGTGTAGTGCGCTTTATGAAGATTTAGGGATTACCAGAGGCTACTACAGCTGCCAATTTAAAATAGCAACTCTGCTTTAAAGAAAATAAGAAAACAGTTTGTTTCTGAGCCATATATAAGGGGTCATGGGCTGAGAACACAGATTCAAGTTACCCTGAATCATATGTTTCACCATGGAAGAAGTTACAGGAACTTTTATAGTCACAAATGAAAGTCATGAATCATTGTGTTGACACAAAACACAGATGGGCTCATGAGGCAGGCAGGCTACAGAAAGGCCGGGAGATCTCTACAGGACTCAGATGTTACTGCATTCTTAGCTTCACAGTTTGTAGGGGCTGGGTGGGTTAAGCATAACATTCTGAGAGGTTTAGTCAAAAGAATGTTAGGTCAGATACAAAGGTAAAAATAAAAGACTGTTTCTCTAAAAGGACTAAGGAAACCCAAGATGGCTTTGACCTTTCATTTGTAACATTTCATCTCTCCAGTGAGTCAAGGTCAGACAGTCTGGAAAGGTTCAAATAGAAATGCACCTTCTTCATAGAACTTCAGTTCATCCAGTATAGGAGGAAAACATCTAAAATTAGATGTAAAATATCACTACTAGAAAAGTTCCAAGGCAAGACTTTTACATGAGGGTTCTCCTTATGGGCAACTCTAATTTCTGACCCCCTTGGGTTCCCAGATACTGTCCTAAACTGTGATCCACTGATCCAACTTCTGTCTAGCAAGCGTTGATCATGCCTTATAATGATTACATCTAGAAAGTTCAGCTAAATGATGCAATTAATCATAGTAGAGCACCTCTTGAAATGTGAGTCCTATCCAAAATGAAAGCATGGGGATATGCCATGGGAACTTTGAAGATGGTTTTTCAATTCAGTGCAGCATCCTTATAAGATTTTCCATTTACATGAAATGAAGATAAGCTTTCTTTTTGTTTTTAAAATATTTTTGTAGGAACCACTACAGGACTCTCTCTCTCTCTCTCTCTCAGTGTCTTTCACACACACACACACACACACACACACACACACACACACACATCTACCTTGCAGAGAAGACAGTAATTCTTACACCCTGTACAGCTGAGATTTATATTAAGGAACAGAAAATTTTCTCTAAGTCTAGTTTCACACTTACAGCCTACTATCCCCTCTGTGAAGATGAATGTTCATGTGGGCAGATGACATTTTCCCCTTGTTTACTCTCCTGTGCTTCAATCATACTCAGAAGCTTACTGTATCAGTATAAAGTAGAGCTCAGTATTATGCCTTTTCAAACAATGTAGTCATCTACTTTCTAGCAAAAGCACACAAACGAATCTGGACTATCTTGAAATAACACTACCAGTATTCTGTGCGACTAAACTGCTGGGAAGGACCCTCTTTCCTTTTGCTTTTTGTAACAGGATGTGGGAGAATGAAAGTATTTATCATGTCCTCTAACTCAGACAAACTCAAATCAGTATTTATTTGCATGTAGACAAAACCACTTAGTACATACCTTCTGTGTTAAAATGTAGCCTCCTTAAAGGCAGAAATGGTATCTGTCTTGTCTACAGCTTAGGCCTTGGCACTAGCACAGTAGCATAAAATAGTCCCTCAGTAAATGTGTGGGATGAACAAATAGAGAAATAAAGGAAAGAATGCTGGACCTAAAAGACACACTATAGAGTTTTCTCAATGTGGATATAAAGACACAGAAAAATTAAGTAACCCAATTAGGGTCACCCAGATAGTGAGTGGAGGCACTGAAAGTGGAAGTAGAAGAAAAGTTTCCTATGAAGCACTGAAATCACCACACTGTGGTCAAGACAAGGGCCAGTGAAGGTCATGCGGCTTCTTTTTCTTCAATAATAGGTCTGTGAGGCTCACTCTGACAGGAAGAACAAATGTATCTCAGTTCCATAGCATCTGAATAACAGGCAGAATATCAAGCCAGCGACTCAGGAATAAAAAGTAACATTGGCAGCCACTTACCATCAACTTGGAAAAAGAGATTGAGTTCTTAGGAGGAAGGACTAAAATCCGGGTACTATGATCCAAGTACAGAGAAGAGATTATGAAGATGCTGAAAAGAGAAGACACTTGGCAAGACCAAGAAAGAGAAAGAAATCATTATGGGGCAGCCGAGTAAACAAGCAGTGTGTAATGAAAAGACGAAGGAGGTAGACAAAGCCAAATCCCCTCTTCTGATCCCTCTTTTGTAGGCCTTGGCAAGTATCAAGATTTGATTCTCTAAGTAATGTAAGGCCTCTCAAAGACCATAGACAATGAAGAACCATGATGTACTTTACACTGTGAAACCTTTCTGGCAACAGTTCAAGGGATAGTTGGTTACTAGAGGAAAACACAAAAGCAAACTGGCCACTATAAGTGGATTGTATTGAGCATGTTGAGTCTTGCCAGTGGGTTTGGACTATGGGAATTGTCATCTGTGGTTTGGTTCTAAAATGTTCCTCCAAATGCTCAAGTGTTCAGATACGAAGTTTTGGGGAAGTGGTTGTGTCATGAGAATTCTAACCTCATTGATGTACTAATCACACTACTTCATAGCTAAATGGACTGATTAGGTGGTAGATCCAGATGGATGAAGCAGGTCAGTGGGGGCATGACTTTGAAGGGTATGTCTCGTCCCCCGCTCTTTCCATCCTGACTCTTTCACTTTCTCTCTGCTTTCTGGCTGCCATGATGTGAGCAGCCTTCCTCTGCCATGCCTTTCCACCATGACAATCTGCCTCAGCCCAGGCTCATAGCAACTGAACCAGCCAATCATGGATTGAAACTTCCACAGCCATGAGCTAAAATAAGCCTCTCCTCCTTTAACCTGTTTTTCTAAGGTATTTTGACCCAGCCATGGTTATGTGACTAACACAGAAAATGGGTTCTGTGAACGAGAGAATTGCTGTGACTGTACTTGACAAGGTGTTTCAGAGGTCACTGGAACTGGTTTGTGGGAATTATTTAGAAAGTTGGAGAAGGAAGTGAAAGAAGCCCTAGAATGTTGTAAGATGAGCTTAATGGATGATTCTGGTGTGAGCTCAGAAGAGCAGAACACTGTATTTATAAGGTTCCAGATGGAAATGAGGACTTTATTGGGACTTGGACTGCATTCTTGCAAAGAACTTGTTTATATTTCATCCATGCTCTGACAGTTTGTCAGAGGCTAAGTTTAAAAATGAAAGACTAATTAATCTGCCAGAGGAAATTTCAAAGGATCACAGTATTCAGGCATTGGCATGGATATTATTGGCTGCTTTCAGTAAGTTTCTGTAAATTTAGGACCAAGAAAGATGTGGCTGAAGAGATTACTGGCCAAGTATTTTGTACCAGGACATTTGGAAAGCTGCTTCGAGGCATTTCAGATATTGGCAGGACCATGCCCAACACAGGTTCAGTGCTGTTCATTTGAAATACTTTGCTTTGATAAGAGAATACCAAGCCATCCTACTCTCATAGGACTGCTTAGGAAATTGTTCACCTAGACTCATTTCACTATGCTTAGTCATCCAGGCACTCAGAGACTGCTGCAGCTGTGGTCCAAGTGGCCTTGTCTTTTCCCAAGCTGGCAACAGACCTTGAATCATCTATGTGATGTTTGGGAGGCATGTAGAGTGTGAGAGTTGTGAGGTCACAGAGACTTTCACCTAGATTTCAGAGGAACAACTTTGATGCCAGGCAGTATGTGACAGGATCAGAAGCCCTGTGGAGAGCCCCTTAGAGGGCAATGCATGACGCTGAGAGAGTGGAGCTGCAGCTGCAGTGGAGTCCACAGGAAATTAGACAGGCCAAAATTATGGAATATCTGCCAGGGAAATCGTAAGGTAGCAAGGACATGTGGACATGTGGGCTGTAACTGGTAGGGTCATAGGACTAGGGCTACCCAAACCCATGAGCTCATATCACTCCAGCATGAACTCCAAGTGCCAGACATGGAGCCTCAGCAATTACTGTGTGCCCTGCTGGGTTTTGGTCTCACTGTGTTCTCATCTCGCCTTTCTTTGTCCTGTACCATTGTTTGTGGGAAGTATGCAACATGATTTCTTACTGTTATAGGAGCTCATAATTAAGAGTTTGCCTTGAGACTTAGAGGAGGCTTTGGATTTCAATTTTTGAGCAGTGCTGGAATTGTTGAGATTCAGAAGATGCATGCAGATGGATTAAATGTATTTTGCATAATGAGATGGACATGAGCCTTTGGGAATCATTGATGAAATATGATTTGAATTCAATACAGCTCCCAAAAGAGTCATATGTTCAGAGGTGGAGTGTTTGGAAGGTGATTAGATAATGAAGGTACTAACCTCATCAATGGATTAATCCATCAATAAGTCTGTAGCTAGGTGGGCTGATTAAGAGATAGGCCTAATTGATAAGGCAGGTCACTGGGGGCATGGCTTTAAAAAGTATGTCTGGCTCGGAGCCCCTTCCTCTCTTGTTCTCTTGCATTCTTTCTGCTTTTATGATGTTCTGCCTTACCTCAGGTTCTTAACAATGAAACCAGCCTGCCATGGACAGGAACCTTTGAAATTTCTTCTAGTTCTTATTCACAGGTATTTTGTCACAACAATGGAAAACTGATTAAAACATAATCCCCACCCATGACATGTGTCTGGATTCTATTAGAAAAACTTTCTGCCCTCTGTTGCCATGCACCTTTTAACATTAAACCTTTTCAACATAGTTATATATCTGTACATCTCATATTTCCTTATATAGCAATACCTCAGTTCAAACATTCTTCTGTTTGCAACAATTTGATTAGCAAGCAAAAGCGTTAGGTAAAATTTTGCTTCTGTTCATAAACTCTGTATTTGTTGACTAACAGCTTTGGCCATCTTCCCCACACAAACACAAATGCAAACATCTTTCCCCAAATCATAAAAGAAATTAAGTTTATAAACTTACTGTTTATGAACTTAATCATAATATTGTGATTTTCCCACTGACTTTTGCATTTAACATAAAATCCAGTATAGTGCTTTGCTCACACCAGGCACTTAGTCAAATTTTATGTCAAGGTAAAGTAGCTATTTTTGTAAGATTCCATTGCAAAAAAAATGAATTTCATGGTAAATTCACTGGAACTGACTACATTTTTCAGTTTTTGCCTGAGAGAATTTTATTTATATGTTGCCTATAGCATTTAATTTTCTGTTTAGTATTATAGCTCTTTGTGTAATTAACTTATTTTTTCCTACTATATCTTGAGCTACTTTTATATTTTGTTTGAGCTACAATTATATTTTGTTTTCTTTCTTTATCATTTTATACCTCAGTGCGCATAGTTGATACTCAGTAGATACTTGTTGAATGGGTTAGATCTAAAGAAATACTTTTTCAGTGTATATCAGTTGCAGGGAATGGTATGCCTCTCTCTTAATGACCAGCACGTAATCACATTCTTAAGAGCCAAAAAATCTATTTTGCTACATAATAAACTTTTCAGTTACTGTCATGATTATTACTGAAAGAGGGATATTACACAGTGAGGACTGGAAATTTGAGGAACACTATTTACTAGAGGCTGCTTGTTCAATTATTACCTTTATATCCATAGCTTGCTTTATTTTAGCTCAGTTTCCTCCTGTTTGCTTGTTTCCTAAACTGATTATAAATTGACATTAACACTGGAATGCTTTATTTGTGTTCTTGTTCACTGAAATAATGTTCAGAAGACATACGGAAAGGTTATAGGGTAGTAGGAGACAGGAGGAAAATAAACACCTGGGCAAACACTGAACTGTGACAGAAAACCCAAAGTCTTCAATCAGAGTCAACAATAAGGCCTGAACCCAAGACAAGGAAACATGACTGATTTCCTTACCCACTGCCCCTGCGACTTTGGTCTTCCACCTTCCTTTACCCCATTAAGTTCATGAAGAGTACAGAAAAGAGGAAATCGAAGAGGTGATAAGGGGAATAAAAATGATTGCTGACATTTTCTGAGTGCCTCCAGAGCACAGAGGTCATGTTAGACACCGTTACACATAAACCCATTTACTCTCACACATATTTATGAGAGAGTGTATTAATGTTGTGCTTATTAGCCAGATGAAGGCATTGAGGCACACAAAAGTGACTAAAGTGACGTGCCCAAAGCCAAGGGAAACTGGAAGGGAATGTGAAGAGGTGATCCAGAGCTATCTGCACTGATGTAGAGGTGGCTAGAAAAATAGATTATGGATTTTAGAAAAATACCTGAAAATTTATTTTATCATCCTGGAGCCCTTTCCTGAGAAGTCACTCACTGAACACAGAAGCCCTGCTACAGTTTTTAGTGAGATGAGAAAATGCTTCTGGCAGCAGTATTTCTATTCTACTCCATAAATTATACAGGTTCTTTCTGAGGAGGCCTGCTTAAACATGTTGACTTACCTTTCTTGTAAAATGTTTATAGATATGATTGGCTACAGGGAACTATTTTAAAGACTCCAAGAACTGTCAGGAACTATTACAGCAGCTAACTATAAATTTGTAACTAGGGGTGTGCAAATTAGAGTCTTTGAGAGTCAGAGTAAAGTCATCATCAGAAAACTACAGGGAAGATAAGACATAAGAAAGTAAGAAGAAAAAAAATCCAAATATTTAAATAGCAAACTGACAGGATACAGAGCACTTATATAGCAGTCTAAGAAAACCTGCCATGAGATAGAGCAAGAATTTATTACAGCTGAACTAGGCCAAATGCAAACAAACTGTTGTCTTAAAAAAAATTAAAAGGACTGACTCAAATAATAGTGAAGGGAGACAAACATACAGCCAGGGATGACATGCTATTCAGGCAGGTTGCTATTCCTGCTCTGCAGAAGCTGGTAAAGCACAGATTTAACAAGCTAACGTGAAGCTAAGGTGAGAGTTTTAGTACGATAGCTATTTATATATATATATATATATATATATTTTTTTTTTTTTTTGGTACGGGGGATTGAACTCATGACCTAGCACTTGCCAAGCAGCTACTTATGCCACTGAGCTAAATCCCTGGCAACGATAGCTATCTAACTGTTAAATATAATTTAAAAAATACAAAATAGAAAAGTCTGAGGCAGTAACTGTGTTCACTGCTTCAGCTTTATTAAAAAAGAAAACAACTGACCTGGTTGAAGAGACAACACCTCAAGGGTTAATGCAGTGTAGATCCGTTTTTAAAAAATAGCATTTGAGATTGGTCTAGAGGTTGAGGAGATGAGTGAAATGTAAATATGTCCTGAGTTTGAGAGCTTAGTATTTAGGTTAGGTAAATATTATCAGTTCTGCTTCAAATTTTAGAAAACTAAAACTTAAAGATAGCAGAGAGAAAAAAAGTAAAAGGAAGAGAAACTTTCTTTCCTGAAATCATAGTTAGTAACTAATGGAATCAGATTGACATTTAGACCTATGTAAGTTCTTTCTACTATAAAACTCTCTACTTTAGTAAGTGCTGTAATAGATTAAAGATCAATCTATTGAAAGTCAAGTTAGCAAAAGAGGTCAGATCCTTGTGAAAATGCAAGCTTTTAATTCAGCAATGATAAAGAAAAGACCCTTAGAAATTTTTCACTAGTAAGAGAGGCTGGATGGCATATTCCAGCAGATTGAGAAGGTAATGTAAAATTAAGAACGAATGGTATTTTAATCACTTGTGATCATTCTGGGGAGAAAATTATGTACTTATTTCAATTGTTATTGAAAATTCTCCAAAATCCTACCATTCTGTTCATGGCTGGGTTAGAAGAAGCTAAAAGATTTTCAACTGAAATTCTAATTCTTCTTATCCTCGCCATATTCGTGTGTGTATGTGTGTGTGTGTGTGTGTGTGTGTGTGTGTGTGTGTGTATGTGTTGACTGGTGAGGGAGGAACTGGAGTACATCTTGAAAGAGCTGGTGCTTTGTGGATTGTGGTCTTGCACCCCTAAAAATTATTGCTCCTTCATTTCTGTGTAGCTCTGCAGCTAGCTTCAGAATGATTTTCTCCTACAGCAACTTTTGCCCTTATGTTATTCTGAAAGGGACTTCCCTTTGTGCATTTCCTTGGATAAGAAGCCCTACTGAGACATCACCTTTTTCCACTCTGCACTGGGTATCTTTCCTCTCTGGATACCCAACTCCACCAAGTGTCATCCTATCCCTTGTTGAGTATCCCTATTTCAGTATCTCTGAAAGGTAGAAGGGGGCAAACCCTTGGCAAGCTTGCATGGTATCCTTGTACACTCACCTATGTAGATTTGCCACTCAGAGTATTGGAAATGCCCTCCCTTTATAAGAGGGAAGGAAAATAACAATGACTTCAGTTATTGTAATAATTATATCTTCATTACCATGCTAGTAATTAAGAGTTGATAGCAAGCTTGGAGAAATCTGTTGATGAAAAATTCCCCATTACAGGCACCACTTGATTGTCAACTTGATTGGATCGAGAGATCCCTACAGAGGTGAGTATATTGTGAGGATGCTAACCTCATTAATACATTAAGTCACTAATGAGTTCATAGCTGAAAGGATTATTAGGATGGGGGCCTAGTGGAAGTAACTAGGTCATTGGAGACATGACTTTGAAAGTGGTTAAGCTTTGTTATGCCAACTTGGTTAGCTTGGGAACCATCACAGGGATTAGTAAGCATACTTTTGCCTGTGTCTGAGTGGGTCAGGAGGCATGTTTTTTAAGTACTATATCTAATCTCTTGATCCTTCCTCTCTTGTGCTGTTTTCCTGTTTTGCTTCCTAGTCACCATGAATTAAGCATGTTTGCTGCCTCACTTTCTTCTACCAATGATGTTCCTGCATTGGAGCCAGCCAATCATGGACTGAATTCTCTGAAACTATGAGCCGAATACACCTCCTTTAAATTGTGGGTGTTGGGTATTTGGTCCCAGGAACTGGAAAGCTGACTATTACTTTTGTCTGCCCTGTCCTTCTGTCTTATCTCAGGACCACAGCAATGGAACCAGATCACCAGGGACTGAAGCTTCTGAAATCATGAGCCAAAATAAATATTTCTTCCTTTAAGTTGATTATGTCAGATATTTGGTCACAGTGATAAAAAAAACTAACATGAGAATGGCTTTGTACTCATTGTATCTATAATTCATTTGTTTCTTTATCTTGGTTTAGATATGTATTCTCCTTTCCCTTCTTTTTGATGTTTAAAAGGGGGCTATTGAAGAGATAAAGCAAAGCATACACGCTTCCTAATATAAGGCAGTGGTTATAGAACTTTGGTCTCTGTGTGATAGTTCTAAGACTTGGTATTGAAGCAGAAAGTACCAATGTTTTTCACAGAATCACATGAACTTTACAGCCAAAACTGTACACATTGGAGAGGACAACAAACAGAAATCAGGAACTTATGCTTCATCATTTTTACCTCTCTTCATAACTGCTGATAATTATAGTTCTTGGCTACACAATGGCTGACACTTGAAATATGTGCTCTTCATCTAACCAGCGACTTAGAAATTTGATTCATTTCAGAATGCTAATCATAAGAATCACTTATAATGCACTGATGCTCAATATTTATTAGAAACTTAACTAAGTTAAACAATATTTTATGGCGAGTACCTGATAACTCTCTGTCTCTTTGTCTGTCTCCAGATATAGTCTAAAATGTTATCTGTCTGAAGCCAGACTGTCAGAGAGATGGGGATACATACAGCCACATTGTTTTGGCACCTTATCTAGTTTGTTTTTCTAAATGACACCATTTGATTACATTGAGTGACAAGTGATAGTGTGGGAAAAACATCCTATTGAAAATTGGTGCTAGAATTCCTGAGAGGTGTTACTGAGAATATTGTCATTTTTGTCACGTCTCATGGAAAAATTTGCTTTATGATCTCTTAAAATTTTCCATCTCTGTAAACCCAGTTGTGCATGGTAAAATTGTCCTCACTTCCGACAATGGTCCTCTCAGCCTGTGCTTAGGGAGTCCTGCTGTGCTCATCCTGCTCCTAGTAACGCTCGCTGCTGCCAGTCTTCTGGAAGAACGAGGCCGTCTTATTTAGGTTGAGTCCCAAAGCTGACCTGGAGACACAAGTTTGAAGATCAAGTGATTTTAAAGAAATCTCTGCAAGGGAAAATTTGTCATGTAGTGGGAGAAATGGGAAATGAAAAGGAAGAAAAGCAAAGGGACAATTTTAGGTAAAACAGGAAGGGACACTGCAGCTTGATTCTGCAGAAAAGCTCTGGAGTATAAATTATGCTCTAGAGTTTTTCTACCTTGATGCGGTGAGATGACGTGTTCCCACTCCAGTCAGAGATGGTGAGAGAGCAAAGGACTAGGTAATGCCAGCTCTGTCAAGTGGTTCCATGAGCCCTAGGATGTGGCTCTGAAGAGAGCCATTGGCAGGTGTCAACTTTTATAATCAGAAGTGTGAAGAACTTAGGACTATGGCACACAAAACAGTAAAGGAATCCCAGAAAATCCACACAGAGCACCAACAATGTCTGCTGTAGGGCCTATCATTGGAATTGGTTGTCAGTCTCCCCTGAGGACATTTGTCTCTCCTAGGTCAACCCCTGGAACTTTCTTACCAGAAATTTTCTGCACATTTACTAATATGTCTCAAAAGTGTTCCCTTCCCCAACCACTCCACAGCTCTCAACTGGACCTCTTGTCCTAGGCCTTCAGCCTTACCCTTAAAGTCCACCTGACTGCAATCCTCTAGATTGCAATTATTCCTGTAATAAAACTTTTCACCCTCGAAGAAAATACTTTGATTGAAGCGTCTTCAGTGGTGGCTGTCATTTTCTTGAGACTTGGAGGGTGAATGCAGTTTCTTCTAGTCTTCTATTGTCAGTTTTGAACCATTCCTTCTTTCTCTCATGCCTGAAAATACCCCGATTCTTTAAATGACAGACCAGAAGTATTAACCATCTTTAATTCCTCCTTGTTATTTTCCCTTGATCTCTTATTTCAGTGGTTCTCAAAATTGGCTACAATAAGGAGTTTTTAAAATAGCTGACATTTGGTTTCAGCACCAGAGGTTCTGAGGTGTCACTCTGATGTGTCTCAGAGTTAGGACTGGGAGAAGTTCTCCAGGTGGTTCTGATACCCAGAACAGTTTCAGAGCCAGTTTCCTAATTATTCCTGCCCTTTCCTGGAGATTTTTGTTTCTGTCTACCAGTAGGTGTCTGCATTCCCGCTGATATCAATGGACTTGTCTATCAGTTATTTTCACCTGTGTATTTCATCCAGTGATCTCCCATAACAAATATATTGGAATACAGTATTACCTTTATGATCTTGGAATGAATTTCATAGACAACGTCACTGACCAACATACACAATATTAAAAAGTCAATATGATTACCTAATTATAATATGACAAAAATGTATAATAATATACCCTTTAATATGTGACTACTTAAGTACTACGATACTAGAAGACATACATAGATAATAATTGGCTTGTAGTAAATGTACACTTATAGAACTGATATGGTTGTATTACGATACAGAATTAAGTACAATGCTGTCAATAACATAAATATCTAAAATGATAAGCTACTTCGTTAAATTTCCAAATAAATCCATACAGCACTTGTTTTGATATACATGGTATTTTCATTTATGTAAAATGAAATATATGTGAAAGCAACACAAAAGTTTTTTTGTGTTCTAAGGTCATACAGCAAAAGATTAGTTTTCTTTCTTTTTTTTCCCTATGGGAATGTTCAACTAGGCATTTCAGTCTTTGAAAGTGTCAATCCTTTGATAATTGAGACCATCAAGTGCCTAGAAAGATTTCTGCCATGCCTCTTTCCTACTGTTTAATGCCAATAGCATGCTCCCAGTTAGTATAAGAACTAAAATCTGTTTCACAGATTTCTAAAATACCTCAAAGTGGAGCAGTAGATTTAGGACACAAACTCAAGACATTGATTGTGAGATGTTTACCAGGTATCTAAATGGAGATGTCTGAAAAGCACATGGATATACAGATTTGGAGATGGAATAAGTTAAGACCAAAATCATACATTTAGATGCCCTGATATTTACCTATTTACATGCTAATTTTAAATTTGAGATATAACTGGATATAAAACCCAGGGGGACAATCTAGCTAGAAAAAAGACCATACATAAAGACTGAGTCCTAGAGGTACTTCAATGTTCAGAGGTTTGGGATTTATTTTTTCTTCACCCACTGTCTCCTCTACAGTGACCAGTCATTCCAGTTTTCTGAACACTGAGACATTTTGGGGGATGTAGGACTCTGAGTACTAAAAGCAGAAAGTCTCAATCAAACTGGACCCCTAAATCCTCTATCCAGTGCCCACTCTTCTTCCCTGCTCTGTGATCCGGGAGGCTGACCTCTACTGGTCCCTGTCACTCAAGGTCCCTTTGCTCTCTCTTTCTAGGATTCAGCATGTGGGAGTCATCAGCAGACTAGAAACAAAAAGAAATGAATATTTATTCCTGCCTCTCCTTTCTACAGTTCCAAGGTCTCTCTCCAAACACCATTTGCCACCCTTTCCTTTTGTACCTTCAGGCCTATAGGTGACAAAAACTTTCTGCTGGTACCAACCCCATCAGCTTCAGAGGTTCTCCACTCTCCTTAATTGTTTCCCATAGCCTGCACCCACGTTTCTAAATAGTCTCCCTCTTTAAACTGATAGGTCTGACCGACATACAGCTGGGAAAGAGGAGAGGGGATCCAAGGTGAAGTGAAAGCAGCACTGAGATTATGAAGTGAAAGGCCAGATGGGCTGTGAATTACTGATGCCAGTGGTTTTCTCTTTCATAATGTCACTGGGTTGTATAGGGACTAGTAGTGCCTTCTGGGTTCTTATTATCTCGTTCAATGAATTAGACAGAACCAGAAGAAAGAAATTACCATCAATCTCTTGAGTTTGTTTCTATGTCTGCTGCTTTTCAAGCATATTATTTTTGATAAATAGAACTACCACTCATTTGCTCAGGATAGAAATTTCAGGGTCTTCAGAGATGCCTCTTTCTTCACACCAATTCATGTGTCCTTTTTTACATGTCAATACATGCCAGACTCACCTACTTCTTCCATCTCTACCGATGTCAAACTCGTCCTAGACACAGAGTTCCTTTATTAAACAAGGTCTTAGCTCACCTCTTGACTTTTTCTCTTGCCTGCCCATGGTCTTTCTATAGAAGCTAGCAGGATTCCTCTAGTACATAATTCAGATGATATCATTGCTTAAAATTTTCAGTGATTTCCTTCAACTCAGAATAAAATCCACCTTATTCATGTCTCTGTTTAAATGGCACCTCTTCAGACACCTGTCCTGACTGCCTGATAGAAAACAACTATCTCTATGAGTTTAGTCACTCTCATTTCATACCAACTGTCCTATGCCATTTGTTACTGCATGGTGTTACAGGACATGTGTTGTTTGTTCACTTTCTCCCTCACAAGCATGCAAATTTTAAGAGACAGGAGTTGTGGCTGTCTTGATCACTGCTGTACTGAAAACTTTTAGAACCATACTTTTACCTTCCACATAGTACTCAACAAATATTTGTTGAATAAATGAAGTGTTATGTTTAAAATTGTAACTATAACTTGCGAAACAGATTGCATTCCCTTCTCTCTGTAGGATGCTGTAAAATATGCATAGATGAATTTTTGGCTTCTCTTTAAAAAATACAGATTTTAAACTATAGTTTTATATATTAGTGTAAATTGGTCTTGGTTTATCATTTAATCCCTACATTAATTTTTTTCCTTTTTTTTTAAGAGTAGAAAAAGTCATTGGCAGAAAGGAATTGGGAATAAGAATAGCTGTTGAGAGAGGAGGGGTCCCGAATGGGCTACCCAATTTTTTCATTTCATCTGATTTTTGTCTTACTTTTTTTAAAATTTAATTTTATCCATACATATACTTTTGTAGAAAAAACAATCTCTTCCTGTAATAATGTACGCCATAATCATATGTATATCTACTAAGATTGTTTTGAATCTTCAAAGTAATATGTATAAACTTGGTAAACTTGGTATAAACTTGGTATTCAGCTGATCCACTGTTGGGAACTAACAAGTTATTCGGATTAATGTGTATCCAGTTAAAGGCTCAACATGCCTTAAAAATCATGTATCTGTTATGTTTTGCTCCCTGCCTCTACTCTAACAAGTACCTAAAGCCAATTTGGCTTGTTTTATCATCAAAATGAACCCAGACACATAATCCAGTGTTTAGGGTGTGCTATACTCAAGTGTGGTTTAGCTCTGCTGGTTTTTCTGTTTGAGCAATATCAACAGGGCACAAGTGAACAACTGTTTGCCTTCTTAATTACCAAGAAGTAATATGGTTAGGTTTAGTGGTAGGAAGCATTAAAGATGATTTTATAAGAATGTGAAAAATCAAAACTCAGAGGCAAAGTTAAGTTGTGAAATATAAAGAATAGACAGGTGTGAGAAAAAAGTCACTAGAGTTTAGTTTCAGAATAGCTAAAATGAACAGCAACAAAATTCTTCTTTGATAACCCAAGAAATTATCAATCTTTAAATGTAGGTCAGTCTCTAACAGTAATAAAAAGAAAATTCATACTTGTATGAAATTTTCAATTGATTATCACATTTCTTCATCATAAAATTATTTTATTTTTGTAGCATACCTGTGAGGAAGTCAGGGTAGCTATTGCTGTATTAATTTTTAGTTTTAATCTAAAAGTAGACATTCAGAGATATGTTTTTATTAATTCTTTTCTGTTTAATTTGCTAATACCAGAAGTTGGTCTTGTATGTTATTGAACCTTTGCAAGAAAGATTTTTGATATAGTTTTAAATTCCTTGGGGACCATGAATGGGACGCATGCAGGAAAGTACAACAGGTACCAGGTAAACTAACAGGTAAATAAGTCAATGTTAAAAGTCAGTTATGAACGAGCTTGTATCATGCCCTCTGAAAGAGTTTGTATCATAGCTGTATAAATTAGACAGATAATTCTGTCAGTTGATGCTTTCTACATGACAAGATACGTTAGTCACATACTTAGCATGTTGCTATTTATTTGAACTCCTTTGTGTACGGATTATCTGAATACTAATTTTGTTCGTATTTTTAAGATACGGAGATGTCGTGTTCCAGAATGTCACAGTTCACTATTGAGATGGAAAGCTGCGCTTGACACAGAAAAGCTATTATTTCTCCTGCCTCCACATAAAAATTCTCAGGTTTCTAATAATACATTAGCGCTTGATCTTTAGAACACACAGGAATAAAGTGGTTATGTGTCATTATGAGCTTACTCGCCTATTGAGAATTGCTGTAAACATGGTTTAAGCTCCCAATTCATGGCCAGAATTCTTCCCATAATTGCTGCAAATTCTTGGCAGTCAATCTTATCAAGACCCTCTCTGTGTCTGTTGCTACAGTTGAGAATGTTGCCTTGTCACTCATATGAAAAGCTCCAAGCCTTCTCTGTGTTTAAAATTCCACTAGCTGCAAAAATGCTGTGAATTGTACAGACTTTAATGAAGACATGGAGGCATGTGCAGACGTCCCCTCATACATTACAAAATAACATTTTCCCCTGGTTCAGCTCCACTTATTCCTCTATGTTCATTTCTCCCTTTTTCTCATCTTTTTTTCTTTTTCATTTTCTTTTTTAAAGCAAATAGTTTCTCCCCTTGTCTTGAGTAGAACTTTTGCCTACACTCAGGTTCCATTATTTCTCACCTTTTCAAGTAAGGTTACTGAAGCTTTTTCTTAACAAATGATTGATCTTCTTTCTTAAGGAGAATTCTAATCCAGTTAAAACAGTTATTCTTCTTGTTATCCGTGCAGCTCCAAGTTGGTCCCACTTACTATATCTACAAAAGAACAGCTTGATCATGCACAAGATTTTTGAGAAAAACCAAAGGCATTATAAAAAAAGCAAACCTGCAAAAATGGGACAAAAGTGAAAGTGTAGGAGCCAACATATTTGTTAACATGATTCATCAATATCTGCATTATGAGAGTCCTTTAAATTTCCACAGTGCACTGGATTCTGTGCAAAACAACTCCTTGGATTCCTTAAAACATATCAGGATGCTAAACCCATTCTAAAACACCCTCCAATCTATGCTTTTTCTACAGTGACAAGGACACTGAAGCATAGGTAAGTGACTTCTTGAGAGCCACATAGCCAGGATGAGATGGAACTTGAACTGATTTTGTTGGGTATTGTCCACATGTTGGAGCTTGGTAAATGACCTAGTGTTGTTTGTCACATATAGGGAAGGCTCTGAATGGAATAAGGAAAATTATGCAAATCCTCAGTGTTACAAATACTGCTTTCACAGCTTCTGTGCTAGCTGAGAGGTTTTAAATTTGGTAGTAGGAATTTCTACCAAAGAATATAAGTTTCTGACTTTGCCTTTTGAGAATCTCCAAATGACAAAAACTCCAACATAATGGGCCAGAAAATCAACCATGTGCTTGGAGGAAAATAATAGTTATAATAAGGTGGCTTCTGTGAAAAGAGAAAGAAACTGTAAGTGTGAGAAAACATTAGCATAAATATCTCACCCAAACAACCTGCGATCTCACTTTCCTTTTTCTGTTGCATAAACACTATTAATATTGCTGTAAAATTGTAAGTCCTGTCTCCTGGCTATGTCGATTGTGTTATAGAAGCTCTGCTGAAACTGCCGCAGGCTGAGCTTCCCAAACTTACTGGATCGTATTTTTGTAAATGGGTGATTCTTAAGATCTATGTCAATTCTTGGAATCATTGGTCTACAGAATTGTTTTCTACTAATTTTTTGTGTGCAAATCATCTAGGGGTGGTGTTTTGGTTACTTTTCTCTTGTTGCTGAGACAAAATACCTGACACCTAAAATCAGGGAAGGAAAAGTTTATTTCTTAGAATTCTTGGAGGTCTCAGTCCATACTCAGCTGGCTCCAAGGCAGAGTGGCATGGTGGGGCCACTTTTCATGGCCACCACAAACAGCAAGGCACAGACTGGCAAGAGAGAGAGAGAAACACATCTTTTTCCCTGACCTTACACTGTATTTCGGCTCCACCAGCATATAGCTGGGTGGATGTAGCACTGATTCTACCAGTCCCAGCACTAGACAATGAACCAATCACAAATGTTGGATTTGGTCATGTCCATGATTGCATGAGGCTTGGTTGGGGGCCACCCTGAATATAAACCATAACAAGTGATGAAAGAACTAATTAAAAATGTTGATTACTTAGTATCATTCCTAGGATTCTAACTCAAGAAATATGACATATAGTTATGAAATATACCTTTAAGTAATTTCCCCTGATAATTCTAAAGGAGATACAAATTCCACACTTTCAGAAATGCTAGTGCCTGGGTTATACCCAAGTAAATGCTTACTATCTTTGCTTTGAAGTTAAACATATGTTTATAAATGAAAATTTCCCCCAGGGACTGAAAAGAAATCTTTTCTTTGAAGCTGTCTTATTCTTCCGCCCACTTTGAATGCATTAACCTGAAATAGTAATTTTAGTTTCTTCTTTGAGCATGTTGTAGTTTCCCCTGTATTTGATGTTAAATTATAATAGTAACATACGCTTCTTATAGCAATAAAATTATACAAAGATCTATAGAGAAATTGGAAACTGCTAGAGACCCAAGATGCACCCTATTTCTTGAGAACTCCATATCACCTACTCCCAAGCCTCTGAGGCCAAACTAATAGTTTGGTATTATTAGTCCATATTTTTCTCTTTTTTTGTACAAATACATACAAACATAAATACCGATAAGAATTTGTTCTTTTCACATAAAAAACCTTACAGGAATTCTTTTATATTAGTACACAAATCTAATTTAATTTTTGGGTGTCTTTATCAAGTTATTCTCTGTGGAATGACACTTTTAAGATACAATATTTTATGTGTCTGTTTTTGTAATCAAGATTGTCTTTTTCAGTTTTTCTTTTTAAATTGTCTCCTTCCTCTTCCTTTTCCCTGGCATCTGCTTAATTTCTCCGCTCATTACTACCCTACTGAACACCTGATAGCCTTTCTTCAGCTTTTTGTTATCCTCTATGCTTATATAATGGCAAGAGGATTTTATGTTGGTCCACTCACCTGTCTATCTACCTATCCATCCATGAATCGTATTAAACACACTTATGCATCTTTTTTTCTCCATGGAATAGCACCTTGTAGAAATATGATTATGATAACTGGTATAGAAACAGCTGATTCCTTTACAAGTGTTGTGTAGTACTTCTTGGCAAATACGCTGCCATTCCTTTTTATTGGGAAGTATGAAGTTTGTTTTCAAATTTTTGCCATTGTGAGCAAGGAATGTCTTGTACTTCTGATATTATTTTTATGGAATAAGTTTTTAAGAACAGGAATGCTAAGAAAAACAAAAACACCAGATATTTGTATTGTTTTCCAAAAAGATTCTGATATTGTGCATTTCCAGCAGCAGTATCATAAGATGGATCATGGATCATAATTTTCTCCAGCATCCTAGGCAGCAATATGTGTCATTCTTTTTAATTTTTGCCAGCTCATAATTGTGATAGCTTTTGCTATACTAATTCATATTTTATAAACTTACAGTAAATTTAGGCTTCTTTTTATGGTTTATTGCCATTTGGATTTGCTCATTAGTGAATTATTTAAATTCCCTGCTTATTTTCTGTAGCACTCTTCTTCTTGCTTGATGAGTTCTGATAAATTATATAGTCATGTATCCAACACCATCAGCAAGAAAAACAAGGTATTTATCACACCTAAAGTTTCTTCTTGTTCTGTTTTAGTCAATTCTCCCTTCATCCATTTCTTTCAATTACTTTTTGTCTTTCCTCAAAATGTCACATATATATAAAAGTATATAAAATATCGTCTTATGCTTCAGTTTTCTTTCATTCACCATAATGCATTCAAGGTGCATCTATATTGTTTCATATTTCATTGGTTTATTTGTTTTTTCAGTCACAGAGTGAGTGTTCTATTGAATTCTCATAGTGTGCTTTTCTAGTGACTCAATAACAGACGTTTTGCTTTTTTCCCATTGGTGGTATGACTAAAGCTGCCTTATATATTCACATGTGGGTTTCTATGTGGACCTGTTTCCTCGTCCCTCATGTAAACATCTGAGAGTGGGATTGCTGGGCTGCATGGTCAGTCATGTTTAGCGTTTATGAGACACTAGAGAATTGTCTTCCAAAATGATTGCATATTTTGCATCTTTGCCAGCCATGTATCATTTCCAGTTCCTCTACATCTTGGCTAGAATATGATAAGTTGTGTGTGGTTTTAGTTATTCTTAAAAATGTATAGTAGCAATGAGATTTTACTGATTTTAAAATTTCTTATTGTAGGATAGCAGGAGGTTGGGCGTATTCCTCCCTTTTCCTAGTTTTTATTTCACTTTTCTTGTTATATTTTTTTTTCTTTATTGTAGTTAGAGCATTCAACATGAAACCTAACTTCTTAACAACTTTTCAAATGGACAGTTAGTAGTAGTACTAATTATAAGTAGCAGATCTTTAGAACTAAGTCATTCTGCACAAGTGACACTTAGGGTCTATTG
Source organism: Dolichotis patagonum (assembly GCA_004027295.1). Classification (NCBI taxonomy): domain Eukaryota; kingdom Metazoa; phylum Chordata; class Mammalia; order Rodentia; family Caviidae; genus Dolichotis; species Dolichotis patagonum. Next base: position 874 of record PVJX010020527.1, on the reverse strand, counting down.
AATAGATACTCTCCATTTCTCCTGCCACCTACTCTCTGCTTTTATAACTGTTTGATATCACAGTAAGTGAAATTATGCAGTGTTTTCCCTTAAATAGACTTTACTTAGCATAATTCTTCAAGGTTTATTTGTGTTGTTTCATATGGTAAGATTTTTTAAGGCTGTATAATAATCCGTCACAAGTATATGTAGTATTTTCATTATCCATTCACCTATTGGTGGATACAGCTGTTTCTACATCTTAATTACTGTGGATTATGCTGCAAGGAAGAGAGATAATAATAAAGACATCTCTTGATAGTGGAATTTTAGTTCTTTTGGGTATTTACCCAAAATTGAGATTGATGGATCTTATGATAATTTAACAAAATTTTTTGATGTGTCTTCATTCTGTTTTCTCTAATGGCTGCATTATTTTGTATTCCTATTGACAGTATACAGGTGTTCTTTCTCTACATCTTTACCAACACTTTTTTTCTTAAAGTAACGGCCACGCTAACAGGCATGAAGTGATATTTCATTGAAATTTTAGTATGTGTGTCCTTGATGATTGGTGTTGCTGAATGTCTTTCATGCATCAGTTGGTCATTTGTATCTTTTTTAAAGAAATGTCTATTGAAGTCCTTTGCTTATACTAAAACAGAGTTTACTTTTTTCTATGTAGACTTAGGAGTTAAATACTTTGCATATATTAACCCTTTATTAGATTTGTGGTTTGCAGATATTTTCTCCCATTCTGTAGGTTGCTTCTTCATTTTGTTGATTGTTCTCTTGTGCAGAGTTTTGGTTTGACTCAATCTCACTTGTCTATTTTTCACTTTTTAAAATTTATAGTTTGGTGTCACATTCAAGAAATTATTGCTAAGATCACTGT
>PVJX010020526.1:0-33219 GCA_004027295.1 Dolichotis patagonum | reverse complement strand
GAGCAGCTCATTTACTAAGGTTGTTACTTTTGTCTTTACATAAGATATTATTTCTAATTTCAGTTCCTCCATAGCCTCTTGGATTTGTTTCTTTACTTCATTTGCTACCTTTCCTGAGATTTCTGGTGTATGACTTTTAAGGTCCTCTATTTCATTATTGCCTGTACTTGCTCTTGATGGACTATATGTTTGAGATTGCATTTTGCCTTTTTGTTTAGTCATTTTCACCATTTGGGTAAACTTCTGGTCTTTCTATCCTAACAGTCGCAACTTTCTATAGTGTTTATTTCAGGGTTCTACTGTGTGGTTGATGTTTGTCAAATTGCTGTGTACCACCATGGAGAGGTGATCTAGTCTCCTGAATTCCTCCTACCATGCCTGTTGGGTGAGTCCTATATCCTTTCCAGGCTAACTAGCCCAGAATTATTGATGTAGAGCAACTCTTAGTTCCTGATGTTGTTATATCTTCAGGTTGTGGCAGGTCACCAGGTCTCCCTGGCTATAGTGTTTGTGTCAGCTGAGGCCCTACTGTGTCACTGGGGTTCTCATAAATTCTTTTAATTTCCTCTAAATTTGGGCAGGGCAGGGCAATATTGGCATACTCCTCAGCCTGTCTGATGTTCTCTGTGTGGGGGTAGGGGGTTATCTACTCTCTTGCCAGGTTAGCCAAGGTCTTACACTTGGAGGGAGGTTCATTTCTGCTCCTATTTACCCACTGCAATCCTCTATTTTATGGGGCAAAGTCAACACATTGACTGGAGCCTGATGAAGTCTTCTGTTTGGGTGAGTTTTCTGAGTCTCTTTTCGAGCCAGCATAGTAGTCCACTGTAGTCCAAGGTTCCAGTGTTCCTGGATGAAGGGCAGACCCAGCAGAGGCAGTCCCAGGCAGCTGGGGCCTTCAGGTGCCAGCCTAAGCAATCTGCGTTACATTTTAAACATTAAGTAAACATTTTAGCACAAAGCCTGTTTTTAGTTTCTTAATAATTTTTATGCTAATCTGTATACTAATAGTATAAAAATATGAAGCAATAGTCATAGATGCAAATATTAGAAATCTCCATATTTTAGATTTATCACTAAATTTTTAAAAACAGGAAAATACTATTTTTAAGCTTTCTAAGTCATGAAGTTAATTGTTTAAATATATAAGTTCTGAAGATACTGTATAACATATTGATACTGTATAACATACAGTATCATAATTGTCTGATACAAAATATACTGATACTGTATAATATACAGTATCAAAATTGTGTGATAATGACTTTCCAGTTCTGCCAACATTTCCATAATGCATAGCCGATAATAACACTATTAATGTACTGGGGGTTGGAGGACACTGAGGTCTCTCTGAAACAGTTAAAGTTACTGAGGAGGAGCCACACTTTAATGCAAGCTGAATTATAATTAGAAATTAATCATGAATGGGTATGTTGACCACAGATATCTTTCCTCTCATTTTAAATTATCTATTTATTCCTCGTGTCTAGTTCATAGATCCTTATCCTCCAGAACCATTTATTTTGTCTTTTTTTCTCCTATTTCACCCACTGGTAAAATCTAAGAGGTTTTGCTTCACTAAACTGTCTCTTCTGTAGAAGAAAAATCGAAAGATGATCAATAATTAAGGTTTACCAAATTTAAGATTCAAAATATGTGATTAATCACTGGTTGCCCCAAAACATTCTTTATTTCTTTTCCATGATGATAAAGTTTCTTCATATATTTGCTTTTTCCATATGAGCACTTTGGCTTTTAAAATTGTCAGTGGCATAACTCACAGCTGCTAGAAATGCATCCCTGTGGACCGAGGACACAAGAATAACTATATTTGCTTCTGATACTAGAACTAAGCCAAGTCTACGGAACACTTCTATCTGTTTTACTGGCCATTTCTACCTAATATCACTATAAATTTTTCTGATTTCATTTTCTGCCATTGGTATATATATTTCATATTATAAACTAATGACTTTTTTCCATTTAAAGTTATTTCTCATAGTCCCTACAAATAAGGACAGTACACCATAAATTGGAGAATCACCAACTGTGAGACTTCATATCCCAAAAGTTTCTCAGCAGTGCATTTTATTATACCTTTAGATTTCTCCTCAGTGTCCCTGATATTTTTCTTACATGACTGAAAAGCATCATCCTCCACAATTTCGTCTCCTGGTGAAGTGGAGGAGCTGATCTTCCAGTTTGACATACTCTTAAGGTGTTTTGAGAGCGTTTCAATATGCAGTTCAGGCAGGCCTTGAATTTACTTTATAGAACAGGTTGGCCTAAAACTTGCAGCAATCCTCCTGCCTTAGCCTCCCAAGTGCTGGGATTATAGGCATGCACCACCACACCCAGCATTCGAGAGACTCTTGATGGACAGTAAATATCACCTGATTTTTGATACCAGCCAATTCAGTATGTTGTTTATGTCTCTTTCTACAGCTGCAATACTAAATTTTTGTGCTGTAGAAATGGTCTGTGAATGTACTCCCACTATTTCAGCACTTTTTGCAAAACACAATACTTCAACCTGGCATCTGGGTACCATTCTGTCTACGACCCCAGGTTTCAACTATAGTTGTAATGTTCTTAACCAAAGCTTTGCATCAGAATTGCTAGTGGAGTGTTTTTTCTTAAATACATATCATTGGCTCTCATCCTTGGAGGTTGTTTGCATAGTCTTCAGTGTAAACTGAATATCCGTAGTTTTACAAATACCACAGATGATTATGCTGTGCTCAGGCTGGGCCACTGTCTCTGGGAGAGTGGTTAGTCTCTTGTGTGTGATGATTTACTTGACTTCTGATACAGGGTACAGGGTGAGCCTAGGATTCCACAAACTAAACAGAACCAAGCTATTGAACCGGTATGCCATCTTCCCAAAACTGGAGGAATCTCATAACATTTCCCTACAGTTGTACAAAATCAAACTGCCCACCACAGAAAAACCTGTGAACTGTTTTCAGTATCATTGGATATTTTAAATATAAATCTAGATTTTTCTTCCCTTTTGAAAAAAACTATGTTTGTGATGCCTAGTCAGATTTGTGTAGGTTTAACATAGAATGCAATAGGCTTCAGTTTTTTAGTATGTATTTATGATACATAATAATTATGTTCATCTTAGGGAATGGATACATGTACAAATCACATATTAATCATTTTTATTCTCCTTGCCCTCTTCTTCTTTCCACATATTTCCTTTCCATCTGTGCAGAGTCCTTCCTGTTTCCTACTATCTCTGTTTCCCTTTCTGTTATTTATACTTGCAGTTTCTTGTATTATAAACACTATGGAATATTTAACCTTCTGTGTCTGACTTATTTAATGTGGCATTATGGTCTCAAGGTATATCCATTCACTTCAAGTGACTCAAATTTATCACTCTTTATGATTGAGTAGCACTCCATTGTATATCCGTTCATCTGTTGATGAGCACATATAAGCTTCTTCTATAATTTAGCTATTGTGAATTGCAGTGCTGTAAACCTGGGTGTAATGTGTGAATGTACTATGATGGTTTTACTCTTTCAGAACTATACACAAAAGAGGTGTTGCAGGGTCAAATTATGCTGAAATTGTTTTTAGTTTTTTGAGAAATCTACTAGGTATACTAGTTTATATTCCTACCAACAATGTAGAAGGGTTTTTTTTCCTTATAGCATTGCCAACATTTTTTTGAGTTCTTGATGATAGTCCTTCTTAATAGAGTAAGATAGAATATTAGGGTTGTCTTCATTTGAATTTTCTAATGGCCAATGATGTAGAAAATTTTTTCATGTGCTTATTAGCCATTTATATTTGTCATGAGAAGTGTCTATTCATTTCAAATACCCATTTTTTGATTGGGTCTTTTATTGAGGAGGTCTAAGTTTTTTGACTTCTTTGTATGTTCTGTATCAGTGGTGGTGAACCTATGACACATATGCCATAGCTAACTGTTATCATCAAAAGCTCTAAAAATTCACCATCACTGTTCTAGATATTAGTTGTCTGTTCAAGGAGTAGCTGAGAAATATTTTCCCCATGTTTCAGGTTGTTGGTTCACTCTGTTAGTTTGTACTTTGGGTACAGAAGCTTTTTAATTTGATATAATCCCATGTTGTGATTCTTAGTACAGTTAAAGGTTCTTTTCAGGAAGCCCTTGGCTATGCTTATATCTCCAGGAGGGTTATCAATTTTTTCTTCCATCAGCTTCAGTGTTTCTATTTTCATCTGTGGGTCTTTGGTCCATTTAGATTTGTTTTTACTACACAGTGAGAGATATGGATCTAAATTCATTTTTCTTCACATAGATAACCAGTTTTACCATCACCGTTTATTCAATATGGTACTTGAAACTTCAGCCAGAGCAGTCAGGTAATTGGAAAAAAATAAGAGGGATAAGAGGAAAGGAAAAAGTCTAACTATCCTTATTTGCAGATGGCATGATCTTTTACAGAGAAGACCCAAAATCTCTTATCAGAAGATTGTTAGTATTATTACATTTAGCAAAATGACAGAATATAAAATCCCATGAAAATCAATAGTGTTTACATACACCAAGAGTGAACCCACCAAGAAGGAAATCAGGAAAATATAGCTTCAAAAAATTAAGTACATAGGAATTAACCTAATCAAGAAAGTGAAAGATTTTTATAATGAACATTATAGTGCTCTGACAAATGAGATTTGGGAGGACATTAGAAGACAGAAAGACATTTTAAGCAGAACCAATATTCTCAAAATGGCCATATTATAAAAATGATACATAGATTTAACTCAGGTCCATCAAAATGTCATCAACATTGTTTACAAAACTAGAAATAAAATTCACACATTTATATGGAACCAGATGAGACACAGAATAACAAAAATAATCCTGAAAGAGCAATGCAGGAAGCATTACAATCCCAGACTTCAAATTATATGTGAAAACTAAAGTAAATAAAACAGCATGGTTCTAGAGTGAAAACAGACATATTGAATAATAAAATAATATAGAAGACTAAGAAACATCTCTAAGCACCTTTATAAAGCCATGTGATTTTTGACAAAAAGGCCAATAATATATGCAGGCTTCAGTGTTTTTTTAACAATTTGTTGCTTTTTTACTTCCTTGCCAACTATGTTATGAAGATTAGTTATAGAAATTAAAGGTCCTGACAGAATATAATAGTCTCAGATGAAAACTACATTGCATGAAATAGAAATTATTTTAAATATGTTCTGTTTGTATAACTGTGTATAGTTAGTTTTGTAGGGAAAATACTTACAAATAAAAATACACAGATTATATTCTTCCTTTTGCTTAAATATGTTCCATATTTTAGATTTAAAATATGAATAAGATAGAACTGTGGTTACACTAAGAAGCCTAATGACATTTGTATCAGGAATATTTCATTGCTCTCTTATGTCACAGAAGGTGATTGCAGGTTGGGAAAAAAAAAGAGAGACAATTAATGGCATACTGAGAAAATATGTGTTTGCATATGCCATTTTGATGTTGCAAAGGGAGATACTTTAGGTACATTTTGGATAGGCAGGTGGGGATTTTTAAGTATATAAGATATAAATCAGTCCATTCAGTCAGACCATTTAACTTGGATGGGAGAAGGGATAGGATACTAGTAGATTTTTACATACAAAAAGAACATTAGTCATTTAGCATTGCTTTTTTGGCTTGTTAACAGCTTGTGGATAGATTAAACCTTGAATTATTATTTTTTGTGTACTTCAGGATATGAAAGTATTGAACAGAGGAACTGTATTATAAAATGCCAGAAAGATCTAGAGAATAAAGAAAAAGTTTAGAAAGCAGGCAAAAGAAACAAATTATAAGTAATTTGAGAAATAGATCTTGAAAATTAGGTTGCACATTCTTGAGAGTAGTGGTAAAAGGATGTATGCATTTTTTACCATTGTGATTTATAAAAGTTATTTTTACTGTATAGGATTAGAGACAAAGAATATGGGTCATTTATCTCTGTAATACAGGATTTACATCAAGATAGACTGAACAGGAGAATAGGGAGAACCTTTTTTTTTTACTGTAAAATTGCCTCTCAGTTTGAACAGTGAGCATGCTGCCATGTTCTGTGGAAACTTTGTTCATCTTCTGGTTGAATAACATGTATACACTAGCAGCTAAGTGGGGGATTGTATGTTCTTTTCAATTCCTATCCCTAATGTTGATATTAAGTAAACATTTTCAATATGATTTATTAAATCATTTCATTTTGGTACCTACACCCTAGTAAAAAATATATTGTCCCAGTAATAGTCTGAATACCTAAGCATTTACGCTTTTAACTTGTAAAAGCTCTTAATATCAGTGTTACTATGTTTTAAGTAATATTTTACCTTAAAGCTCAAATTTATACTAAAACTTGTACTGTTTTTCTTTTCTTTAGGACAGCCAGTAGAGGGGACTTCATGTTTTCTGCGGATCGTTTGGTAGGTGGAGGCTTTGTATTTTCATTTCATTATTGTACGTAGTGATATAATTATGTAGGCCAAGGTTTTGTTGTTGTTTTAGAGCATAGTGTGAGGCGGGGGGTAACCATCATCTTGCTAGCCTTTGAAGCCTTTGCTACTGTTGCATTAAGGCTCTTTTTTATATCCTTTTATATGGAAGCATTACCCATGGATTCATTTTCTGTGGTTGTCAGGTATTACTATCTCTCAGATGGATTTTGGTAATCTGGTTTTCAGCAACTCTTAAATGCCTCATTTTAGGGCAGTAAAATGAAGTACATTAGAAGAAAACCAAAGATACAAGGATACCAAGAAATTACCCTTGTGGTATCTAGATCATTCACAAAAACTAATACGTATTTTCTACTTTGCAAGGCAGTAGCATCTATTTCATCTCTCTTCTGTATTATCCTCACACATGAAATACTAAGTTGGACTGTTTACATTTTCTTTGGGAACTTCCTATAAAGGATTGACCAACCCCAATTCTGTTTATCTTGTGTCATCTAAGAGTATCTTAGGCCAAATTAGTTTGTCTTCAGATTAACTACTGTGTTACATAAGTGTGCTCAGTGCCTTGCATGAAGTTGATGCATTTTCCGCTGTGATTATTAGTCTTGTTTGGTTCACAAAATGCATACTGGTCTAGGTTAGGTTGTGCTAGGCTGTTTGGGGAGCAAGGTGATAAAACAGTCACAAATATAGATATAGTCCTTGATCTTGTGGAATTTAAATTCTAAATACTCTTGTCTGTACTCAATTTGGGAAAAAAATAAATATGGCTTATTAACCTTACAATTATAATCAGATAGAATGTAGGTTATTAAAGGAAATATAAAAAAGGCTTGGAATTTCTCATTTAAATTTTTCCTGGAGACTTTTCCAAGGGTAGAAAACTGCTGTTTTGCTTTTGGTTTTAATTATTTTTGGTCCAGAGACAAATTATATTTAAAATTATTTGAGATTTCAGAGGTAGTAGTAATGTTTGGATAATACCAAGAAAAATGAGTTTGACATTCTTGGGGCAATAAATAATCCTGTCTTTTGAGCTTTTATCAAATTGAAAAGAAAGATTTGAGGAGGAAAAAAGTTGTGTCTTAGTAGCTGATGTGGAAAGATCAGTGGTCTTTGTGTTCATTGTTAGAAATTCTTCTTTTTTCTTTTTTTCCTTGTGTTCTATTTTTCTTTTTTGTTTGAGATAGGGTCTTGATATGTTGCCCATGCAGGCATCAAACTTCTGGGCTCAGGCAGTTTTTTTGCCTCAGCCCCTTGAGTAGTTGAGAATACAGGTATGCACCACTGTGCTAGGCACATGTGTTCATTTCTATAGGAAGTAGGAATTAAGTTCATAGTTAATGTAAAATGCTTCCGTGAAATGGCAGACATTATATACTAGTTGAATGAGATAAGGAGGTATTACATAATTCACCAGAAGGGCTGGTAATTTGAACCTCTCTGTTGTCTGCAGTTGGCATGGAAGGACCTGATTAAGGGATGGAGGAGTCTGTTGTGGTTTTCATAGGCATTTTAACTATTTATATTTCTATTGTTAAGGATTTATCCTATAGTACAAGTGTCCCATTATAATGAACATTAATTCGACACTAAATTTGTCATGGTTGGCTCCCCTGGACTTTAGATCTTTGAGTTTGTTTTATTTATTTACTTGTTGATTTACTGATGAATGCTGGAGTTTGAACCCAGGGCCTTGTGTATTTTAAGCATGCACTTAACCACTGAGATGTGCTCCTCCAGCCTCTTCATATTTTAGTTATTCTTCTTCTGGTTTTATACTCTCTAGTAAGACAGGGACATCCTAATTCCTGTCCCAGGGCTTCAGCAGTGGGGCAGGAGATGAGATACTTGGAAAAGTATTATAAGGAGGAAGAGGTCATCCTCTTCAAAGAAAAGAATTCTCTTCTACCTTGTAACTTCATTAAAAAATGTAAATCTCAACAGAAGGCAGTGGCTATAGGTGAGTGTACACATGCATATAATATTCATGAGTTTTCTTGTCCCTCTATGATTCTGCAGACTGACAAAGTACTGGCCCATTTATAATTGATCTTTTTAATTGCACCAGGGTAGTGTTGTGTTGTGATAACAGAACATGGAGTCTAGTGCTTCTTTCTGTTATTCCTGAGTCTCAATCAATAATACAATGTTGAGTGGAGAAAATATGTATTACAGGCTCAGCAGTGCTTTTGTTATACTTGGCTTTGGTCACTCATGGGAATGGCATATCTGGTTTTGGAAGGCTATTCCTAGTAGTTTTGTGTGATTCTTTTCTCTGTACCATATATGATTATTGAGAGCCTTTTCTTCAGCTGAAAGGCCAAACAGTATCTTCCTTCAGTCTCAACAGATTGATTCAGCATCTATACTCATTTATTTTCTTACAGAAAATTTCAGGCTTTATTTGAATTATGGTAGCCCTTTGTTAAAAAAAAATTCCACCTTAATGATTTCAAAGATACTCAACAAGGCAGAGAAAGTCCCAATGGGCACCATTTTCAGAGTGATCACAAGGATATTACTACCAAGAGTATAGCCCATGGCTCTTGTTACTTGCTGGAGTTCGAATCTCTCATAGCTTGAATTCGTTGAATGGGAATGAGAAAGCATATTGGAGCCCTTTAATGTCAGTCATGTACCTAATGGAGGTTGGATAACTGGAAGCAAATAACTTGGCATTTGGGTCTGCTCCTGCATCTAATATGCAGTAGGGATCCCCTTCCTATTCCCATAAGCTAACACTTGCCTATTATTGACTTTGCCTACTGTTCAGCTCCTGAGACTAACAGCTAGCAGGAGACTTTCTGCAGGTCCTCATTTTATTCTTCTTTGACTTTTTAGATCAGACTTGTTGTGGAAGAGGGATTGAATCAGCTGCCCTATAAAGAATGTATGGTGACAACTCCAACAGGTAACCAGGACTGTTACTCTCAAATTTTTCTCATGAAAAATCTCAGTTGAATGGGAGAAAATGGAAAGAAAGCAGTTTGAGTAAATCAGTATGCAAAAGTAAGAGTCTATGTGGAGCTGTTCTTTTGCACATCTTTTAAAACACTAAAAACTTGTAGAAATGGAAAAAGGACCTGAGAAAAGAGGAAGAGGGATGGAGGGGAGGGTAAAGAGAAATAAAAATGGCTAATATGTAATATGTACATGTTCCACTTATTCAAGATGAATGCAATTATTATGTACAATGCTTATATACCAATACAAAGCTCTTAAGACATTTAATAAAGAGATCTGTGCCTGTAACTTGGTTGTCAGTTCAATAGATATTCTTCAGCATGACAGTGTTGCCTTTGATAATGGCCTGTGGGACCAGAGTTAAGCAGTGGGAGCATCTAACTACTTCCATTGAGAAGCTGCTGGTGTTAACAAATGGGGGTAACTGGTTTGGCATTGCAACTCCAGATTAAAAAAAAAAGAATGAGAAGTAAAATAGAAAAAAAAAATAGAAAATCATGAAAATCGGAGAAGATGCTTTCTTCTAATAGAAAATAGGCAAATAAGTTCTTTTTCAAGGATTTGAAATTCTGCTTTGGTTCTTTAGTAAATCATGAAAACCTATAAATTTTGGAGGCCTCATTTTTAAAATTTTTTATATGTTTTAGATAGATATCCATTGACTGAGGGACAGTTGACTAAGATTTTTTCCCAATTCGTGGGTTTTATTTCCACTCTGTTGGGGATTTCTTTTGATATGCAAAAACTTTTTAACAAGATCCTAATTGTTGATTCTGGGAAGTATTTCAGTTGTGGTTTGATTTTTGCTCATGAATTCTCTGCCTACCCCGATGTCTTCAAGATATCTACCTACTTTGTCTTCCAGCATATTTAGTGTTTCTGTTGTAATATTTAGATCTTTAGTCCATTTTGACTTTAGTTTAGTGCAAGGTGATAAGCTTGGGTCTAGTTTTAGTTTTTGGCATATGGAAAGCCAGTTATTCCAGCACCACTTATTAAAAATCAAGAAATCGGCATCTGAAATGAATACACACATCTCAGATGAAGAAATACAAGTGACAAATAAATACATGAAAAAATGTTCAATATCATTGGTCATTAGAGAAATGAAAATTAAAATAACACTGAGATTCCATTTTACTCCAGAAAGAATGGCCAGGATCAAGAAAACCACCAATAAGAAATGCTGGAGAGGCTGTGTGTAAAAAGAAAAGCAAAGAAACTCTTCTGCACCGTTAGTGGGGGTGTAGACTGGTGCAACCATGGTGGAAATCAGTATGGAGGTTCCTCAAAAAGCTGGGATTGGAGGTCCCATTTCACACAGCTGTTTCACTTCTGGACATATTTCTAGAAGAATTGAAAACGTCATAGCACAGTGATATATGTGCACCCATGTTTATAGCAGCACAATTTGTAGTAGCTAAATCTTGGAAACAACCCAAATGCCCATCAACTGAGGAAAGAATAAAAAAGATGTGGTATTTTTATATAATGGAGTACTACTCAGCTGTAAAGAAGGACACCATTTAGGATTTTATAAGTAAACGAATGCTACTTGAGACCATACTTATCAGTGAAATAAATTAAACTCACATTTGTAAAGACCATATTGTCTCTGTATTATAAGAAACCAAATAAGTAAATAAGATAAAAAACCTATGATAAATAATGGTAAAAGGTTAAGAAACTGCTGAAAGAGGAAAGAATAACTCAGGGAAAAGCACAAAAGTAAGAGAAAAGAAAAAAGATATTTGTTCTTATTATGTTCTTAAAACCTTGTTTTTTAAAAATTTTATTTAGAAAGAAAAAAACCAACCAAACAAAACAGAAAAAAGGGTAGCAACAATACAGAATTCCAAAGGAAAAAAAAAGAAAAGAACAACAACAACAAAAAAACCCACTAAGAAATCACTAGTTGATAAGTTACATACTGTCATCTTGGAAATAGTTGTTCAAGTTACAAAATTAAAGCATACATTAGACATTCAAATGTAGACATTCAAACAGTGAGACTATTAACAGTTCTGCTCAACAATCTAACAAAAACAGTAGTATGGTCATCTATCTTCCACACTTAAACATACATGCAGTTATATCCTGCATGTTAGAGCACTTTCTTTTGCTCTCTTTTTTATGGTAGCAATTATGCATTTTGGGTTTTATTACTCCTACAGTTCTTATTACTTTTTTATTTTAAAGAGGATAAAACAAAAGAGGGCAGAACAAAGCAGATCAGAACAGAACAACATAAGCAACACAACACTTTTCAACAAGATAACCGGACATTAACATTAGCTGTCAAAATAGCTCTTTCTCTGCTATAGTTGAGCATAGTTTCAAATACAATAATATCAAACATAACACAATAGTATAAAACCGTTCAAGAGAATGAAAGAATTACAGGACATTCTGAACCAAATAACTATGATCAATGGCTACTATAATATCTCATTTTGAGTAAAAAGATTTGTTTATACTATCACATATATTAAAATCCCAATAAGACACAACATGATAGAACCAATGGTAATAGCAGAGTAGAAGCAAGGTAGGACTTCTAAGGAAGACGATATTAAATCAGCAATGGCTGCCATAATGTTTTGTTTTCTTCAAAACCGCTGTTCATACCATCATGCATAGTAAAGTCAAACAAAACAGATTGAAACCATTCCAACTGATGAATGAAAACATTGAAAGGCTTCAAAGCAAAGAAATGGGGAATCATGATTACCATAAAATCTTATATACTCTTACCAACTCATACTAGGGAGACTATACGGTATTTACACATGTGAGTTTGGTTTATTTCGCCTATTAGTATGGTCTCAAGTTGTGTCCATTTATTTATAAATATCTCAATGTGATCATTCTTTATAGCTGAGTAGTACTCCATTGTATAAAAATACCACAACTTTTTAATCCATTCCTCAGTTGATGGGCACTTAAGTTGTTTCCAAAATCTGGCTATTACAAATTGTGCTCCTATAAACATCAGTGCACATATATCACTGTGGTATGATGTTTTCAGTTCTTCTGGGAATATGCCTAGAAGCAGAATAGCTGGGTCAAATGGGACTTCCAAACCCAGCTTTTTGAGGAATCTATAGACTGACCTCCACAGGGGTTGTACCAGTCTACACTCCCACCAAAAGTGCAGAAGTGTTCCTTTTTCCCCATAGCCTCTCCAGCACTTGTTGTTGCCTACCACCTTGTTTTGAAAGCCTATATTGTTATTGTTTTGGGTTCTTCATTGTTTTTATTTATCTATTTTGTTTCTTGTTTTTCTTATATTTTGTTTTTTTCTCCTCTAACACAGAAAGGATAGATGTACATGTATAGCCTTATGTATGTCTAGAACTTCTAAACAGCTTGCAAGAATTTTATTTTATTTTGTGTGATGGCATGAACAAGTACATTGAAGAAAATGAGATATCATATAGCCATTACTGATTTCCTATCATCTTGTTTTGAAGTCCAATAATGCATATTTTTTTGATTGGTTTTAGTCTGTCTTCTATTATTTGATTTCAATATGTGTGAAAGTATGGACAGCTATTTTGAAGAAAACAAGAGAAATATGGTAGCCATTATTGATTTCCTATCATCTGGTTTTGAAGGCCTGTAAGACTCTCATTCTTTTGTTTTGATTGATTTTATATTATTCTGTTTTGTATTAATTTATTGTGTGGGAAGATACGTACAACTATTTCAAAGAAAATACAAGACATTATGGTAGCCACTCTTGATTTCCTGTTGTCTTGTTTTGAGATTCTGTGTTACTTGCATTGTTTTGCTCTGATCTGCTTTGTTCTATTCTGTTCTGTTTTGTTTTATTCTCTTTAAAATAAAAAATTATAATTCTATAAAAAATAATGAAAACCTATTCAAAGGGTCGACTTTATGAAAAATTAGGGGCCAAGCTTGTTGCATCATAATTGATAGCAGTTCATGATGAAACTTATGGTTGAATAGCTTAATATCTATTTTAGTCTCTTTTACTTTTAAGGCAGAATGGAGGCTCATAAAAAGGGATGGCTTAAGGAGCCCTTTTGCTGTGACTTTCAGTGGGTCCCAGTTTGAATTGATGAGGAATATAGCTTTCTCAGAATGTGCTGATTCTCCTTTGAATTCAGTTTGAGGAATGTGCTTGTGACTATTATCATATATTAAGAAATATTTCCATTTGATGAAGCATACTTATCCTAATTATACCCACAAATTTCTTGTGAAAAATTAAGAAATAACTATGAGAAGTCGTGACTCATTACTTTCACAGGCAATCTAAAGTGATGTACAGTGTGTCTGGATAAGGGTTGCTTTGTAATCATCTGCTTTAAACCATAGGAACTTCATAGAATAACTGAGTTGCTCCAGTGATGAAAAATAAATTCTTTGATTTTATTTCCCAACAGGGTACAAGTATGAAGGAGTAAAATTTGAGAAGGGAAATTGTGGGGTCAGCATAATGAGAAGCGGTAGGTTTGCGTATGTGTGATTTTTGTCTCTTTGAATGCATAGAAACAGTTGCTGTTTATCAGGACAGAGGTGGGCTTGTCTGTCCTAATTGCATCCTACTTTTGCTTAAATCACACTACCTGTGTTGCCTGTTCTTATGGTGCCTTGGAGTCATGACCTATGTGCTGCTAACTTTGGCTAATTTTAGCTGCAGAGCATTTTACCTAGTGGTGCTCCTATGAGCATGCCAGCTTTAAAAAAGATTCAGGGGAATCTTTTTCAGGGGAAGGTGAGAGGATAGGAGGATTCCATGCTACAGTTATAGGGAAAACAGGACAGTTTGAAGAATGAAAAAGTATGGCATAAAGTCAAGTCTGAATGGCATAAAGTCAAGTCTGAAGAACCTTTTAATTCCTGCCTGAAGAAAAGACTTGTTCTGTATTTATTTCTGTTGCAAGGAACAGTGCTACTCTGCCAAGAGATGGACTATACAGTGTATTTTTTTCCAAACAATGGGGATTAAACTCAGTCTTTACATTGAGCTACACCCCTGACTCTTTTATTTTTAAATTTGAGACAAGGCCTAAGTTCCTAAGTTGCTCACATTGGACTTAATCTTATTATCTTTTTGCCTTAGTCTCCCCGAGTGCTAGGATTACAAACATGCACTGCCATGTACAGCATTTTTTTGTTGAACATTTTCAATTTTATATTTGATATGTATGTAACCATGTAGGGAAAACACTTAGCTGACATTATTAGCTCTACGTGTTTCCACTTGCAGGTCGTATGAATGTTGTATTTGTATTTGATTTCAACTGACAAGCCTTCTAAATCAGCTATGTGCAGCAAAATTGCATTCCTGTAATTAAAATCTATACCTATTACACGGCAGTAATTACTTCTATTCAGCAAACTTGATTTTATTTTGTACAAGATTCACTTTTTTCCCCACAAGTGGTGGAAGTCTCACTTGTTTGCACTGGAAACAGATGGATTTTTAAAATATTAAGTATTCCCTTTTCTCCCCTGGCTATGAACTTCTGTTTGAACAATTGAATACCTCAAGTAAAGTATGAACTTTGTAGATATTAAGCAATGATAGCATTCTTAGGACAATGCTGATAAACAATGGATAGTGTCTTGTTTCAATTCAGCTCTTTCCCTAAAGGTAATAGTGTGGTTTTTGGACCTTTAGTGTATACGAGTTGACTTAGGGTAATGCAGAGAATATTGGTGGGATTTATAGTTGTTCTTGTTTTGTTTTGTTTTGGTGATGTGGTTTAACACAGGGCTTTCGCATGAGCTTTACTCCTAGCTGAAACAAAGTTGTTTTCAAACTTTTTAAAATTTTTTTTTCCTTTTTGAGACAGGGTCTTACCATACAGGTCAGGCTGGTTGAACTCACTTTGTTGAGGTTGGCCTCAAACTCTCAACAATCCTCCTGCCTCAGCCTCCTGAATTCTGCAGTCACAGGTGTGTGCCACCATGCCTGGTATTGTTTTCAACCTTAAATAACCACTTGTTGATTTTCATATATGTATTAGAAAGAAAATTAGTTTTATGTTCACACTGGTGCTGTAAAGTTTTCTCTAATCCCAACGATTCAGGAGGCTGAATCAAGTGGACCACAATTTGAGGCCAGCCTGGGAAACTTAGTGAGACTTTGTCTTAGAATTTTAAAAAATAAAGTAAAAAGGGCTAGAGTTGTAGGTAGCTCAGGGGTATAGCACCTTTGGGTTCAATTCCAAGTATTTCAAAAATTAATTAATTGAAACAAAAATATTTAATTTAAGAAAAATAGCCAAAAAAGACAAAAAAAAAAAAGAAAGAAAGAAAGAAATGCAGCCAGGCA
Organism: Dolichotis patagonum; assembly: GCA_004027295.1. Lineage (NCBI taxonomy): Eukaryota > Metazoa > Chordata > Mammalia > Rodentia > Caviidae > Dolichotis > Dolichotis patagonum. The sequence goes on along the minus strand of PVJX010020526.1, from coordinate 17,468 downwards.
TGGTAGCACACTCCTGCAATCCTAGCACTCAGGAGTCTGAGGTATGCAGATCATTGCAAGTTTGAGACCAGCCTCGGCTACAAAGTCAGCCCAAGGCCTGCCTGAACCACATAATGAGACCCTGTCTCAAAAAGACAAAACAATAGTAAATATAATAAGAGTACTGGTTTAATTTAGATGCAGCCTAAAATCTGGAAGATTATGTAAGAATGACTGACTTTTGGCAAACACTTTCTTAACAGAATTCATATGCAAAAATAACTTTAGAAATTAGGGTGTCGTGGTAGGCTGTGCTCTGTGGGAAAGAGAATACTCTTTCACTGTCTACTGCAAAACCACTGGTGGTAAAGTCAGTGTTGAACTTGATGATGTCTCCTAATACCACAATAATCTAAAGGGAGATCCTTTGGTTTACAACTCCTATTCTACCATATTTTACGTTTTCTAGGTTAAAGCAATAAATTGGGATGGTTTAAAGCCTTCTTATAAAATAATAATAGTAAAACTGTTACTGATACTGAAAAAGCTCAGGGAGCAACTCAGCAAAACACGTTATTTCATGTAAACATAGAAGTTTGGCAGCTGTAACACCTGTAAACCAGTAATAAAACTAGCTTATCTTAGCATCATTGACCAGATTTTAACCTGACTTCATTGACCTGAACTAAAAATAAAATAAATATATCAAATGGGAAAGCTGTCAGCTCCAGAAAATTTTCTTCCTTTTTGGTAGGGTCCTTTTTGTATTACTAAGGGTCATAAACTCTGCTTTGGTCCATTCCTAGAATTTCTTTCTTCTCCAACCCTTTTTCCTTGTTTTTTTTTTTAATTTCCTTCTTCAAGGTGAGGCAATGGAACAAGGATTAAGAGATTGCTGTCGATCCATACGAATTGGAAAGATTCTGATTCAGAGTGACGAGGAAACACAAAGAGCCAAAGTATATTACGCCAAGTTCCCACCAGATATTTACCGGAGAAAAGTTCTTCTGATGTATCCAATTCTCAGTGAGTGACTTGAGTTTAGTTTGTAATCTTTTGTTAGGGTTTAAATTCGATTTAGTAGCTGAATTTTCTAAATATGTGTTTGTTAGTTGGATTTTACCCTTAACAGCTCACTAGGGAATTTTCATTGTATAATAAGGGTATATACTGTGCATTTGTCAAATTTTATTAACTCCAAAGAGCTCTATTTTGAACTAAACATATTAAAGCAAATGACCTAATAAGGCAAAATATGTAGAACACAGAAAATATATATATATGAAACATTTCCCCTGTCTAGCCTACTGAGTACAGCAGTGATTTTCTCAAGGACTTATCTTCTCTGGAGGTAATATTTTTCTGCTATTCTCTTCTTTTCCTGAGCTGTCTCATATTATATATGGTCTCCTAGGGAGGTGAAGGTAATATGTTAAATTTAATAGGTCAAGTATTAAATTAATTTAGAACTTACACACACATTTGATAATTGCATGTTATGTTCACTATTGGAAATAACATTGATAAAGAAAAATGATACCTTCAAATGAAATTTTGCCTAGTGATATCTTAAGTTAGATTATTATATTTCACTTCAGAGTCATTTTAAAATGTTAATTTTGCTGATGCATTGTGTCATCTCTTGATTTCAGGCACTGGAAATACTGTCATTGAAGCTGTAAAGGTTCTTATAGAACATGGAGTTCAACCCAGTGTTATAATCCTACTCAGTCTCTTCTCCACTCCTCATGGTAAGTTCAGCATGAAGCCATAACTAGAGCTTCACATGGTCATGAGATGGGTAAGTATGACTCTCTAGCCTCTCATCCTGTGGAAAAGTTTAGTTAACTACATATTAAATCTAGATCTAATTTTGGTAGTTATAAGTTGCGTTTGTGATCTCTAAACTTTTTTTTTTGGTACTGGGGACCAAACTCATGACTTAGCACTTACCAAGCAAGTGCTTGAGGTGCTGAGCCATATCCTAGGCCCCATCTAAACTTTATAATAATATTTTACACCATTTTTTGAGATGGAGTTTTGCTATCTGGTCTTGAACTTCTGGGCTGAAGTGATCTACTGCCTCAACCTCGCTCTTAGTTGTATTACAGGAGGTGCCACCATACCTGACTTATTTTGCACCATTCTAGTTTTCAGATTCAAATGGAGAAGTATGAAATAAGTATATTGAAAACAATTGGAATTGTTTTCCTAGTGTCCTTGGTAGGTCCTAGACATAGCTAAAATATCTTTGCTTCCTCTGGCTCACCACTTGAGAGCCAAACAACTTGTAGTCTTACTGAAGTAAGATTTATAGTAATGTTAAGAGCTAAATTTTTTAAAATTAGATTTTGGCTCTTAGGGAGAAAACTGTTTTCAGTTTCCTGTAAGAAATGTATTTAATATACTAGCTTTTTACCATATAATTTATGATAAATGGGGCTATAACCTAAAAAAATAGTTATAGATGCACAAAGGAATTTTGTTTCTGGGATGTTTGCTGTAGATTTACCTAGTATAAAAAGTTTGAAAATAAATAATTGACCAATAAAGACATGGGTAAATAAATATACATTCAAAGGATATAAAATGTAACTGTCAAATGATGTTTTTAAAAAATGTTTAAGGATATGAAATAAAAAATATTTAAGGATATGAAATAGCATAAAATACAAAATAAAAAGCAACATAAAGAATAACAGCGTTGGAATACTGTGAAATATTATCACCGAGTTTAGTGATGACCTACACAGTTTATTTTTTTTTAACAGGGAATCGAACTTAGGACCTTGTGCTTCCAAGGCAGGTGCTGTGCCCGCTGAGCTATATCCTTAGCCCAGTTTATATCTTTTTTAACTACCAAAATGAGACTTGGGTTTAATATACAGACCCTAATAAATCTTTCCTCAGCATTAGAGGTTATGCAGATACACAATGCTGTTTCAATTTCGGTTTCAAAATGCACACACAATAATAATAATGATCATTTTAGTATAGTAAGATTCTAAGTGACTTTCATATTAACTTTAACCTCTTTTGGGGGGGTCTTTTCTAAATGTTGTATAATAGATTCATGTTTGCTTCATAGATGAAAACAGAAGTACCATCTCTAGTCAGAGAGTTTCCTCATTTCCAGACATTCTAAGTTGCAACCAACCGTGAAGAAGTCACAAGCTACATAGGAAGGCTGATTTTCAGTAGGCTGTTGCATAGAATTTGTGGCCCATTTGATAATTTTATTGTTTTGTGGCAAAAAAATTACCTATCGTTCAAACATGGATAGTGACAAAAAATTATTTGCTTGCTCATCTCACATATATGGTATATATGGTATGTTTGGTATATATGATATATATATGATATATATATATATATCATATATATGATATATATGATATATATATATATGATATATATATATATCATATATATGATATATATGATATATATATATATATATCATATATATACACACACCTCAGTTCAAGAATGCTTTTATTTGTGAACAATTTGGTTTGCAAAGAGAAACATTTGGCAAAATTTTGTTTCATTTGCAAACTCTGGATAAGGTGACAAACACAACCAGAGCTCTTTTATGCACGAACATGAATGTGGCCATTTTCCTTAGAATTGTGGAACGAATTAAATTTGTGAACCAAAATAAGTATATATATATATATATATATATATATATATATATGTATGTGTATATGTGTGCATATGTATATGTATATGTATATGTATATGTATATGTATATGTATAATTCAGTAACTATCCTACTATGGGAGTGGAAAAGTAATCTCTTTACTTCTAATAGTATTCATTAGAATAACATACTATTGTTTGACACTGTAGGTGAAAAAAGTGTTATTCTGTGGCAGCATTTGCTGTGGCTTTTTTAGTTTTACCAGGGTCTAAGTCAGTCCTAATTTCCTGCTTGTAGCCTATTCTCTGGAAATTAGACTCCGCACTTCTGAAAAACTAGCTTAGTCTGGCACATGCAAGCAATCTTTGCAAGTGTTTCACAGTGTTCCAGTCTGGAACCCTTCATTTTATATGTGATCCTCTTTCTCTTTAGGAAATATTGGATTCATTCATTCCAGCCACCTTCAAAATAAAACAAAAAAACCAAAAGAACAGTCTTCTGAGAAAAGTTACTATAACAATATATTTTCAACTCTTGGATGTAAAAAAGTTTGATTTTAAGAATTTGTTGTTGAGAGGGCAGGGACATTCTCTGAATATTATTGAGGTGTGTCACATATCAGACATTACATGAATAGATTATCCACATCTGACCCAGCATCCAAAGGCCATTACTGTATGTCCTCTGTCAATATTAGATATAGTGGCAGTAACTGTAAAATTCCTGAATCTTCACTAGTGTTACCAAAAATTCTAACATAGTAACAATATTTCTTCTACTTTTTGAAGGTGCCAAATCAATCATACAAGAATTTCCAGAGATCACAATTTTAACTACTGAAGTTCATCCTGTTGCACCTACGCATTTTGGACAGAAATACTTTGGAACGGACTAAGTTATTGAAGGAAAGTGATATGTCTTATGTAATATGACAGTTATATTTTGATTTTCTATTTGTTTTATTAATTTGAGGAATGACAGAAAAATGGAAAAGATGCTTTGAAAGTAGGTGTAGTAAAAAAGGAAATTTTAAAAATATATTGATTTTATTTAGTTATTTCTTGATGATTAGCACCAAATTCAACAGTGAAGCACATACACAATCCTTAGAAAAGATGGAAATTTTAATAATAAGCTAATACAAATTAATGAACCCTGAGTGCATTGAAATTGTTTCCTAATTTGTGATTCTCAGCTTAGAGGTTGCTTGCAACCACAAAGAAAATCTAAATAAGAGTCAGTTCTTTGACCCACTATAGTTTGCATTTTGTTTAGGGTGTTTTTAGCTCTAATAATGTGTCATGTATGTGACTATTGTCACCTTTCTCTACTCTTTACTTTCTGGCTTTGTACATATTGGTAACTTGGAGAGGAGAGAAACAATATACCTTTGGGGATTTTATATTTTGCTTAATATATTCAATTCCTAGGCCCAGGATGTGTGATTAGCATTTTAGTCAGGTCATCATGTTTCTCATGACTCCTTACACAAACTGTACATTATGGGTAGGTGCTTTGCCAAACTATGCTGAAGAAAATGACTGGGCACTTTTAGTAACTGGTACTGTAACATTAATTGATAGAGACTAAACTGGGGATATCTGAATGCTGACAAAGGAGAGCTGAGTACTGTTAATGCTGTCAGTCCTCTAGAAAAGAATTTGTAGTGATTTTTCTGAGGGGTGGGGAAAGAAATGGTTTGTTGCTAGAGTTCATGGTCAATAATTAAATTAAAATATCATTTTAATTTGGATGTTTCTACTAGAAGTCTTTGATTTGAAAATTAGTTATTTTGCATGTTAGTCAACTGTACATTTTTGCAATGGAGAAAATATATTCTTTTTAAAAATTTCCAAGATTTGTATGTGTTCATATTTAAGCTTCTGAAAGGGAAAGATACCATTTTAAAAAATCAGTTTTGTTTTCTATAATCTGCTTGTGAAACATTCATCCTATTTTACATTGATAATAAAATAGTTTAACAATGGTGGCTGCATCATTACTTGATTAATTATACACTCATGGCCCTATAAGCAGCTTTTATGGGCCTCTGTTCAAAACTACCTAAAAGAGCAGAAGACAGTATCTAGAACCAAAGCTGATGAAAGTCAGTAAAGATTTGGGGGAGAAAAGAGACCTGGTATAGAATGGATTGTATTTTACCTTTGGAGCTGGAATACTAGAATAACTATTCTGTTTTTCCCTTTGTTTTGGATCACTGTTGTTTAATTAGCTGAAATTAATGGTTAGATTATTCCCATTACAGTTCTTCCATGGCAAATGTTGACTTCAGGTTCTTCTTGAAATTCTCATCTATTTCAGTTTAATGTTTTGATACAGTGTGGATTTTGTTTAATCCTGGTTAGTAGAAGCTGAAACTAAAGTTGTTATCATACTAATTGGGATTGAACCACGGATCTTTGCACTGAACTACATCCCCAATATTTTGTTTATTTTTTACTTTGAGACCTAGTTTCTAAATTTCTCAGGCTGTGCTCAAACTTACAGTCCTCCTCCTTAAACCTCCCAGGGCTAGGATTATAGGTGTCTCCCATCATGCCCAGATTGCAACTATGGTTAATTAAAGCCAATCTTCATCTTCTTGTCTCAGGAAAGATATGAGCCAGCATCCAAATTTGCATAAGTTTGACTGTCACATTGAATTAGTTGGAAAGAAAGATGCCGACCACTACAGGAGTTAGTACTTCAGAATTTGTGCTTATATTAGGGATTCAAAGTTTGTTTGAAGTCACTTTCCAGAACATCAGGTAAATTTATATTCAGATGTAATATAAATCATATTTCAAGTAAATTCTCTTTATGTCATTAATTTTTTTTAAGATCTAACATGTCTTTGGTTCTTTTTATTAGTGGACATGATTGGGAGTTGGATACAGTTGGTTCCCACATGGATGGCCTCATAAACAGTAAGAATTATTCAATGGGGCGGTATTCACTGATGTTTGTCCTGTACATCCATGTAGATTTCCAAAACAATTACAAGCCTTTTGGAATGTCGGTATTTTTTTAACAAATGGAGCATTACTTGGAGGGTTAATCACTCACAATTTTCTAACATTGATGCAAGGTTAACAGACTATTCAAAACAAAATTTTTCAAGTGACACGAACTTCATAGCAATATAAATTTTGTACATGCCTTATTAAAAAAATTATCATGCAGTGTGCTGTGGCACACACCTGTAACACTGGCTGTTCAGGAAGCTGAAGCAGATGGTTTGAAAGTTTGAAGTCAACCTAGACGATTTACAAAGACCCTGTCTCAAAATACAATTTAACAAGGTTAGAGATATAGATCAATAGTAGACCATTTGCCTGGTAGGCGTAAGATCTTGGATTCAGTTCCCAGCACTACAAAACAAAATTAAAAAAAAAATATATATCCCTAGCACAATAAAAATAAAGTATATATATATATATATATATATATAAACACTTGAGTGAAAATCAGAATCCCCTATAGACCACAGATTGCTGCCCCTACCCCTGGAGTTTCTGATATATTTTTTATATTGTCTTTGTGCTTTAAGATTCCAGTTCAGTGATGATAAATATTTTTTTCTCTTTGGTTATTTATTTTATTAATTAAAAATTAGCTTTATTGGGACAGTTTAGCTATATATAATGATCACATTCATCATATGCAATTTGTACCTGTACATGATATATCTTGATTCTTATTTTCCCCCCATTCTGCCCCTCTCCATTCTATCCCTTTTCCCCTTAGTTTGAAAAGCCTTATTCCATTTTATTTTTCTTTTCTCATTTTTTCTTTTTCCTTTCCTTTCCCTCTACTCCCTCCCTTGTGCCCCTTCTATTTCAAAATTTGCTTCCTGTTTCACAATATTTATTATACATTTTGTTCCTTATTTACACTTATAGCTTGTCATTCCAGAGGAAAAAAAAGGCTGTATTTACACAGGTGTTTCTGATTTATTTCACTTAAAGTGTATGGCCTCTAGATGCATCCATGTACCTATAAATGTCTCAAATTTATCCTTTTTTATGACTGATATTACTCAGTTGTATCTAAAAAAAACCCGTATCTTCTTTATACATTCTTCAGATGTAAGTGTTTGGGCTATTTCAAAGATTTAGCAAGCTGTGTTGCAGTGAACATGGGTTTTCATGCATCATTGTGATATGACGTGTATAATTATTTTGGGAAGATACCAAGAAGGAGGATAGCTGGGCCAAATGGAACCTTTAATTTTATGTTTTTTGAGGAATCCTCACATTGATTTCCACAGTGGTTGCACCCATCTACACTCCCACCAACAGTGGAGGTTTCCTTTTTCCCCACAGACCTACCAGAATTTTTTATTAGTTGATTATTGTAATGGGCATTCTTTCTGAAGTGAGGTGGAATCTCAGAGTTCTTTTAATATGTATCACTCAAATGCCTAGTGATGTTGAATTTTTTTCATATATTTATTTGCCATTTGTACTTTTTCATCTGAGAAGTGTGTATTAATCTCAGATGCCCAGTTTTGGATTGAGTCTTTAAATTTGGGGGATTTGATTCTTTTCAGTTATTTATATGTTCTAGATATCAGTCTTTTGTCTGAGCAACAGCCAGCAAAATTTTTTTGCCATTCTGTGGATTGTGCTTTACTGTTGGTAATTTCTTTTGCTGTGCAAAAACTTTTTTTAATAAAATGAGATCATAGTTGTTGATTTGTTTTAGTATTTCTTATGCAATAGGAAATTTATCATAGTCTTTCCCTATTCCTAAGTCTTCAAGAGTTATACATATTCTTTATTCCATCAGATTATTTCTGTTTTAATATCAGGGATGTTGCCAACATCCCCAACTGCCTGTATGAGGGATATAATGAAAGGATAAAATAAGAAACTGAGACATTTTTAGTAATGCACATGGAGGGCTGGGGTGTCAGTGCCTCAGGATGGGCAGAGACAAAAACATTCCAAACTAGCCACTACTTATTAGCCTGTGTAAGGAAGGAGTAGGATGCTTTTCCTGGAACAATGTACAGGCTGTGGTAGAACAGACAAGTTTAAATTAGTAAAGGAAACAAGATCGTTCCCTCACCTGAATGCTAATCTCATTGACTAAGAAGGAGATTCTGCATTCCAAAAACAGCCCACAAGGTAGGCAGGGCAAGGAAACCCTAAGAGAGATACTATGTCAGTTTATAATTGCTGGTCATCAACATTTAAATATTTAGATCTTTCACCCATTTTGATTTTAGTTTAGTGCATGGTGATAGACATGGGTCAAGTTTTAGTCTTTGGCATGTGGAAAGCCAGTATTTCCAGCACAGTTTATTAAAGAGGCTATCTTTCTTCTGGTGAGCATATTTGGCCTCCTAGTCAAAGATAAGGTGGCTGAGTATTTTGGAATTGTTTCTGAATCTTCTTATTTGTTCCACTGATTCTCAAGTCTGTTTTGGTTTTTTTTTTTCTTTTTTTGCCAGTACCACAGTGTTTTTATCATAGTAGCTCTGTAGTATAATTTCCAGTCATGAAATGTGATGCCTACATTCCTTTTGTTGATTGCAGTTGTCTTGCTGTTCTAAATCTCCTCTGAGTAATGTTTTCTCTTGTTTTGCAATGTATGTTATTGTTATTTTGATTTGGATTGTATTAAATATCTATAAAATTTTTGAAAGTGTGGCCATTTTTACTATAATGATTATTTGTATCTAAGAGCAAGGACTTTCTTTCATTCTTTGTTTTTGTACCAGAAACTGGAATCAAGGCCTTCCACTTGCCAGGCAGGCTCTGAGCTACTGAGCTACATCTTTGGCCCTCCATTTCCTGATATCTTCTTCCATTTCCATTTTTAGAATATTGTATGTGTTAATGTAAAGAACTTTTACTTTGTTTGTTAGATAGATTCCTAAGCATTTCATTTTTTTGATGCTATTATGAATGGTGTGGTTTCCCTAATTTCTGTTAGTAAGTTTGTTGTGTACAGGAATGCTACTGATTTTTGAATGTTGACTTTGTATCCAGCTATGTGACTGAATTTGGTAATTAGATCTATAAATCTTTTGGTAGAGTTTTTAGAGTCTCATATGTGGAGTACCATGTGCTCTGCAAATAATTATCCTTTAACTTTTCCTTTCCTATCTTTATTCTTTTTAGTTATATCTCTTGTCTAATCACTCTGGTTAATATTTCCAGAACTGTATTAAATAGGAGTGATAGGGGACATCTGTGTCTTGTTTCTGATTTTTAGAGTGAAGGCTTTCAGTTTTTGTCAATTTATTATGATGTTGGCTATTGGTTTTCATAGATGGCTTTTATAACATTGTGGTAAAGATCACTGTCTACTCCAGTTTTCTGTAGAGATTTTTTTTTATCATGAATAGGTCTTTTTCAGATCCTTTTTCTGCATCTATTGAGATGATCATATGGTATATTGCATTTATTAATTTGTGAATATTTAACCATCCCTTCATCCTTAGGATGAATCCCACTTGGTCATGGTGTATAAACTTCTTGATGATTTTCTGTGTTCTCTTTGCTTGTATCTTACCAAGAATTTTTGCATGTCTGTTTATTAGGGCAATTGACCTGTAGTTCTCTTTTTTGGTTGAAACGCTCTGATTTTGTATAATACTCACTTCTAGGAATGCTTTGGGAATATTGCTCACCTTTGAGTTTCATTAAAAAAATTTGAACAGTAGTGGCATTAGATCCCCTCTGAAGATATCCACCACCCCTAGGACAGGGGATTGTGTCCTGGAGGTTCCACCGGCCCCAGTTCTCCATGCCCAGCTCCTGCCTCTCAATTAAGGGGGAGCCAAGATCCTGCAGGGGAGTGGAGATTGCCCGAGGAAGCCAAGTGCCTGCAGGGGAGCTGAGACTGCTCCAGGAGCTAAGGGTGTAGGAGGTGATTCACCACACACCCAGAGGAAGCTTTAGAACACCACTCAAACCAAGGAAATAAAGAAAAATGACAAAAGGAAAGACCAAAAGGCAGACTCAAATTTCCAGCCCATCCCAAGAAAGCCTAGGAGCCATGTACATAGAAGAAAATAGAAGCCATACACCTGAAATGACTGAAATGATATCAACTGAAATAAAGAAGCAACTAGGGGAAGCTATGGAGAAATTCAAATAATAAATAATTGCTCAGGTAAAAGAAGAAATGATCCTCTCTGAATTTGTTGTAGAATTCAGTAATGAATCTATCAGGATCTGGAATTTTATTTATTGATAGGGTTTTAATTATGCATTCAATTTAATTGACTGATATTAGTTTCTTTAGAATTTTTATATCTTCTTGATTCAGCTTTAGTAATTTATATGTATCTAGGAGTCTGTCCATTTCTTCTGTGTTTTCCATCTTATTAGGTCTTGAAATAGGTATTGATGATCTTTTGTATTTCTTCAAGATCTTTTTTGTTACTTCACCCTTTTTATTCTTAAGTGTATGTATTTTAGTCAGTTCTTAACTTTTTAAAATAAGATTATCTAAGGGTTTATCTCTTTTATTCAGTCTTTCAAGGAGCAAGCTCTTTGGTTGATTGATTCTTTGTAGTATTTTCTTACTTTCAATTGCATTAATTTCTGCTCAGATCTTCATAATTTCCTCTTTCATATAATTTTTGGGCTTGACTTGTTCTTCTATTTCTAGAAGTTTGAGGTGCAACATTGGATTGTTTACCTGAGTTCATTCTGTTTTCCTGATGTGAGAGTTCACTGTTAGAAATTTCCCTCTTAAGCTTGCTTTTATCACATAACATAAATTCTGCTATGTTGTACTTGCATTATCATTTAGTTGTAGATATTATTTAATTTTTTCCTTAGTTTCATCTGTAACCTGTTGTTTAGGAGGATATTATTTAATTTCTGTGTGTTTTATGTGGTGTTTATGGTTTTTTTTGCCATTAGTTTCCAATGGTCTGATAATATGCTTGGGATAATTTCAGTTCCTTTGCATTTTCTTAAGTATGTTGTATGAGCTAGAATGTAGTCTATTTTGGAGAAGGTTTCATGTGCACCTGAAAAAGAATGTGTATCCTGATTTACTGTGGCAGAACACTCTGTAGACATATAAGTACATTTATTTACAGGTTTGGTTCCTTTTTTATATTTCTTTGTTGATTTTTTTGTCTGGTTTATCTACTAGTGACAGTGGGTTACTGAGGTCTCCTCTTAGAATTGTATTAGAGCTTATTTGGTTTTTCATGTCCATTAGTATTTGTTTTGTATAGTTGGGTGCACCTGTATATGCTGCATTTATATTTATGATTGTTATCTCTTCTTCTTGGAGTTTTCTCTTAAGTATGTAGTGACTTTGTCTCTCTTGATCAGTCTTGTGTTGAAATTCACTTTGTCTGCAAATGGAATAGCTACTGTTGCTTTTTTTCTGTGTTCCTGTTATATGGAGTATTGTTTTACATCCTTTGACTTTGAGTCTAAGAATTTTATTTTGAGTTAAATGTGTTTCCTCTATGCAGCACGTTATTGGGTCTCACTTCTTGATCCTTTGTTCCCTTCCTTTTCTTTCTGTTGGTGAATTGAGACCATTTACAGTGATGGTTATAACTGATAGGTATTCACTTATCCTTGTCATATTATTTCCCTGTTGTTCATTTCCTGTTTTTCCCCTGTTTTAATTGCATGCCTTGCCTTGTAACTTTTTGTATTGTTGTGTATGAAATTGTGGTCTTCGTTATCTCCTTCTAAAATATCCTCCAGAACTATTTTTGTATGTCTTTTTGGGCAGGGTATTACTATATAGTTCAGGCTCCCTTGAATTCACTTTGTAGCCTAGGCTAGCCTTGAACTCACAGCAGTCCTCCTGCCTCAGCCTCCCAAATGTGGGGATTACAAGTGCATCACCATGCCCAGCCCCTTTTGAACATTTTGTAGAGCTGTTTGGGGAGCCATGCATTTCTTCAGTTGTTCTTTGTAATGAAACTATCTTATTTCTTCATTGATTTTGCAAGATAGTTTTGCAGGATACATCAGTCTGGCTTGAAGCTTATTTTCTTTCAGGATTTGAAATACTTCACTCAGTGCTCTATTTGAATTAAAGGTTTGTGTTAAGAAATATGCTGTAATTCTGCTGTGCCTTCCTTTATAGGTGATTTATTTGTTTTCTGTATCAACTTTTAATATTCTGTTCTGCTGAAATTCTGGAATCCTGATTATTATATTTGTAGTATAGATTTATTTTGCTCATGGCTAACTAGAATTCTGTATGCCTCACTTATTTGCATATCAAATTATTTTGCATGCTTGGGAAATTTTCTGCCATTCTCTGAACAGGTTTTTTAAAATGTCATTTGCACCAACTCCTGTTTTTTATTTGACTTCAATCAGTATTACATTGTTCTTTGTATTGTCTTGCATTTGTTAGATTGATTTTTTTTTGTGATGCCTAACTGTGCTCCTGTGTTCTAGGTCTGATATTCTGTCTTTACTTTTGGGTTTGCAACATTTCATGCAACTTTTAATTTCCTGGATCTCTGTTCAAATCTGTTTCCTGGATTCCATAACTTTCCTGTGTTGGACATTCATGGTTTCCACTATTTTCCTAAGCTCTTTTTTTAAATCTGTCTACTTTACATTCACTAAGAAAGTCCTACTTTATGTTCATCATCTCTTTTTTATCTCAGAGATTATGTTTGATCTGCTTTTCTCTATAGCTTCAGTTATCTGTTTTTTTGTTCTGCTGATATCATTTAAGAAAATTCAGGTGAGTGGTTTCTGATTTTCTGTATCTCATTGTGTTGTGGATTTGTCTTGGGTGGACTGGAGATCTGGGGTCTCATTTTTCTTCTGTATTTTATCATTTTGTATTTTTTAAATTTAAATTTTTTTGTGTTTATGCTTGTGTTATGGTAGGTAGCTTTATCACTAGTATTGAGGCTTCTTTAAGAAATATCTATTCCTCAGAAATGTCTTTTGAGAATAACTGGCTCTTGGTCTTTGTGTTTGTTTCAAAATCTAGCTTCTCATTTTATTACAGACAAGAAATTTCTATCTATTTGGCTTAGCCCCTGGTCCTTTGGTAGTAGACTATGGTGATGATTATGACCCCAGACAAACACAGTGTTGTCATATAAGGGTGAACAAGTAGTTAACATCAAGTTTGGCTTCTTGGCTAAAGTAATACAATTAGCAATAATAATATCATCAAGCACAACCTAAAAACTGACAAACTATGTTAACTGTTAACTTGGTAACTTTAACCATACTAGCAAGAGCTACAGTTATATTGGAAAATCCAAAATAAACCAGGAACTCATTTGCAGTGAATTTCCCCTTGGTAGAGTGATTTTTACCCTGTGGGAGGAAATTTAAGATAGGGGGCAGAGAAGAGCAGAAACTGAATAGAAGTATAGTAGAAGCAAGACTGAAGAACAAAGGGTGAGCACCCAAGCTTTGAGAACTTGGAAAAGAATGAGAGAAATGGTGAAAGAGCAAAACAACATCAAAGTGAACCTAAAAGACTAGAGACAGTGTTCATTCACATATAAGTATCAAAGAATCTAGAAGGACAATTGAGGAATGAGACAGACAATAAATGTCAATACCTAAACAACTTCCCTGTCCAAAAAAAGGAAAGGAAAATGAAACTAATATGCAGAGAAAGAAGAAAAAAATATTCCTCTGTTGCCCATAGTTCTGTGGTAGTTTCTGAGTCAAAGCCCAGATCTGTGCTGGGTAATCCTACCAACTCTGCAGTAGGTTTAGTGGTGGGTATAGGGTTAATGTTGCCTTCAGATGTGGGCCCTGGAGCCAGTCTTCACAGAACAACTTTCTGAATGACCTGCCCACATCTCCTTACCCTGATTGTCTTAGCATCGCTCTCCCAGTTGGTGTGGCATCCTCAGAGATGACTCAAGTCTGTTCCTAGTTCCATGTACAGTCAGCCCCTCTGGGACTGTTCACAGCCTCCTCTGTTTCACACTACTGGTTCCTCTCAAGCACTGGTCACAGGGCAGAGAGTGGCTGCTGATTACCCACATTCCTTGACCCTCTGTGCCCAAGACTGTTTGTGCCACTGGTCTCAGGGCAGCAGGAGTGATATTTTTTCACTCCTTGTCCCTCCATGCCCAAGATTGTTTTTGTTGCTCATTACAGGGCAGTGTGGGAGGGCAGCATTGTCTTCCCATGCTTTTTCCTCAGCATTCAAGACTGCGTTGCTGGTCACAAGGTAGGGGAGTATGCTTACTTCCAATTCCTGTTCCTCTGCTGCCAAGGCTGTTTGTCTCTGGTGGCAGGGCAGTGGAAGTGCTGACTTCCCAGACCAAGGCTTTCTGAATCCCACAATCCATATTTATTTCTTGTACAGGTCCAAAGTGGGGCATGAGGGATTATGCTGTTCCAATCTAACTTCATGCCACCACTGCAGTCCATGACCTCATTGTTACTAGGTGTTCCTAGAACAAAACAAAACAAAACAAAACAAAACATCTGTCAGGGAGGGACCAAGTTCCTGGTCACATGCCCTGGTGTGCATGGCTGAAGTTTACTGCCAGGCATCAGTAACCTTTGTTTGGAGGAAGGCAAAAGCTGTGAAAGGCCTTAAGACCTGAATCTATCCTGTGGGGCTTGAACTCTTGAAGTAGCCACATTACTTCAGTCCATAGGTTCTTTGGCAGCTTCCCCAGTAGTGGTCCTGTTCCATGTGCAAGCAGGAGACCTATAAGTGACTCTGTGAACTGCGTGATCATTTTATAAAATTCTATGTCTCTGTTTTGTTTGATCTTCACTTCTCTTGTTTCAGATTGATTTCGGCTTCAGGGTGTATGTCCCTCCCTTTCTTTCAACTGCCTGTGTTTTTAGTTTATTTCTCTGAGTAGCTCCAATGTGTCTCTTCCTCTATTCAGTCATATTAAATCCTCCCTGGCATTTCTGATTTAATAGGTCTGGGTTAGAATGTGAGGATTTAAATTTGTAACAAATTCCCAGGCAGTGTTGATGTGAGTGAGCTGAGGACCACATTTTGATTTCACACATTTGTTTTATATTATAATTATTTAACAATACAAGTTTTCCTATGAAGATTGATTTAGCAGTCCCTCATAAATTTGGATGTTGTATTATTTTCATTCAGGTAAATGTACTCCTCATTTTCTTTTGTATTTCTTATCCCAAAATTGTTTATTTATTTATTTCTATTGGAAGTGACTTCATGTGTTTGTTTGATTTTTTTATTTCTTTCTGGGGGTAGATTATCTCATTCAATCTGTTCACTTTTTTCTCATTTTAGTAGTATATGTTTGTAGTGTATAATGATTGTAATTACTATGGAGTTTGTCACAGGTATATAACATAATCTTAATTCTTTATTTACCTCCTTCCCTCCCTCCACCTCGTTTCCCTTCCCTTCTAGAAAAGTTGTATCTCAAGGTTATTTAGAAGTGTGCCATTTGGTTGCCAAATATTTATAGAATTCTCTAAGCTTGTTATTATTGCTTCATAATTTCATTATGTTCAAAAATATATGGTGTATTATTTTAAATTTATTGAGACTTGTGTTATGCCTTAGAATATAATTTCACTTGGGAAATTTTCCATGTGTCATTGAAAACTATGTGTATCCTGTATTGCTAGATGGAGAATCCTATAAACATCAATCAAGTGAAGTTGGTTGACAGTTATTCAAGTTTTCTATTTCCTTACTAATTTTTCTGTCTACTCTTCTATCAGTTATTGGGAGAAGGATATTAAAATCTTAAACTAACACTTTGTATTTTTTATCCTTTTGTTGTTCTATTAAGTTTTGCTTCATATATTTTGAATCCCTGTTGATAGGTTGATAAACTTTTAGAATTTTGTTTCTTTAATGACTTGACACTTTATCATTATAGCATGTCCTTTATCATTTTTTATCACTGTTAGTAATCTTTGTTCTGAAATCTGCTTTGACTAATGTTGTAAATTTTATAGCTTTCTTTAGAATACTGCTAACATGGCATGCATTATCCTATTTTTTTACTTTTAACCTATTTGTGTTTTTATATTTCATCTGAGTTTCTTGTAGGCAGCTTGTATTTAGGGCTTGCTTTTTCATTCAGTTTGGCAATCTCTGCCTGATACTTATTTATATATGAGATAAGGTCTTGCTATGTTGCCCAAACAGTGTTCTTCCCTCAGCCTTTTAAGTAGGTGGGATTACAAGCATGATACACCATAACTGGTTTTGTGCCTATATTCTGGGGTTGTTTAGACTATTTTCATTTAGTGAGATTATTATTATGATTGGTTTTATATCTACCACTTTTCTATTTGCCTTCTGATGCCTTCATACACATTCTTTTTCTTCCTTCATTTATATAATTATGTGTGATTTAATTTTTATCTATTGATGGCTTATTAAATATAATGATTTGTTCTTTTAAATACTCCTTTAAGCTTTATAGTATATACCTTTATTTTACCACAATCCACTTAAAATTAAGTAAGAAGAAATTAAATAATATACTTTCATGTTTTGTTTCATTGTCATTTTTCTTTTCTTTGATGAGAAATCTGCTATTCTTCCATTTACATTTAATGTTATTACTGATAAATAATGATTTACATCTTCCCTTTTGCCATTTGTTTTCTATGTCTTTTTATATCCATTCTGCTTTCTTTTATATTATTTAAGTATTTTCTGGTGTACTTGTGGTGGGGATACCAAAGACTATCTCCATGACTTGTAGGACTCAGAAGTCAAGGTTGTGGTTTATTACAAAAAAGTGAAGAAAAGAAAATTAGCAAATGAAATGATCTTGTTGGGCAACATCTGTAGGAAAACAGACACAAGCTTCTTAGTGACCTTTTCCAGTGGAATTATACCTGATGCACCTAATTTCTCTTTTTTTTATCTTTTTTTTTTATTTAA
>PVJX010020525.1:0-33240 GCA_004027295.1 Dolichotis patagonum | reverse complement strand
GTTTTTACCTTTTTACTATCTAACCTTGATGGTTAACACTCAGTTTTTATTGCACGGCTCTGCTGCGGCAGGAACCGCGTGTGGCCACGGAGCGGTGGCTGAGAAGCGTCCCCTCCGTGGGTTCGCTTGCACCTGGTCCCCGCCTCTGACCCTTTGCTTCATCTTTCCATGGTGGTGAAAGTCACCTGTACTGAAGAATGTGCAAAAATGTAAAGGCACTGTTTTTTTCTAGTCTTGCAGTACAGGGATAACAAACTTTTGGTTTATTTAGGCATTTTTTTTTGTATTGTGAAAGCATATTTTGCATATTTCATGAACAGAGTTTTTTTTTAATTGGACATTTTTGATTGCTAGTTTTATTTATTTGTTTGTTTGTTTATTTATTTTGGGGGCTGGGAATCGGACTTAGGACCTGCCGGGCAGGCGCTTGTGCTGCTGAGCTATGTCCCTGTCCCCTGATTGCCAGTTCTTGATTCTTGAGAGAATGAGGCAGATCACCAGGAAGCTAAACAGTGAGCAGTCAGGTGAAGTGTCTCCAAGCTGATGCGGACTTACCCCAGCTAGCCGCCCTCCTGCGGGGGCAGCAGACTGTAGGGAAGGGGCCAGGTAGGAAGTGGCTTTGGCTTGCTGGGCTGTGTGCTTCTTGTTGCAAATTTTCAGCGCTACCTTACAGCTTCAGAATATCTGAGAAAAGGTGTCAATGGATAGACGTGGCCATGTTCCTGTAAAACTTTACTTAGAAACCCAGGTGGCAGCTGTATTTGGTCTGAAGACTAGTTTGCTGATCCTGGGCTAGTGGAGGTCATGGGAGGGTTCCTGTGGGGAACAGCCTCAGTAGTAAGGCTAATTTAAGTATGTGTCAACACATCTCTTGCTAAACCAGAACAAAAAGATTCGTGGTTTTGGAAAATACTTTTAAGCCACAGGGTTAAAACATAGGCCTTTGATTGACCTCCAATGAATTATAATACTGTTTAATGAATTTAAAACTATTCCCTAGAATTCTGAGAGCTTTTACTGTCTAATATTTAATATTAAGCAGTGTTACTTTTTTTTTTTACTGTTTTTAAGTAAAACAAATATATGTGGTATGCTAACACTATCAAATATAATTGAGGTAAATAACATTTATAGTTTCCCTGGCTTTGTGCAGTGCTGTATATGTGCAAGTGTTTCATTGCCAGCTGTATTCAGTGCTAAGGAGAGAAGGCTTTTTTGTCACTCTGTCATTTAAAAATGTGACCAGCAGAAAGTGATGAGGATATTGCCTCTTTAGAATGTTTTCCTCTTGGCCAATTTTTGTATGTGTATGTTACAAATCTTCAGTATAAGATTTGTGATTTTTGTATTTTTACTTTAAACCTTTTCTTTGGATTCTGCCATTTCCTGGTAGGTAAGTGGTTTGTTTTGTTTTTGGTGGTAGTGATTCAGCACTCAATTGATGGGTAGAGTGTCTTTTACTAGTCTGTCGCTAAATGGTACCAAGAATGATGCCAACATTTTTCCGTATCGTTTGCATTCATGTGATCGCAGTGCTCTAAAGGCTGTGCTCTAAATGCACTGTACAAAAAAATCTGCTTGGCATTAATTATAATAATTTAAACCTAAGTTATTGCATCATTTAGGATGATATTGGCAATAATGCAGGGAAAGGTTTTGAATGGTGTAGCTTGAATATTAAATATCATTTTTTCCTTAATTTTAGCATGCATATTATAGCAGAGCTACAGTGCTAAAACTTCTTGAAAAGAAATATAAGTCTCTGGTAAGTTCGCACCTCTGCTTTCACATGGAGAAATTGGATCATAGATGTATGTGCAGTGTCTTGGCTGTGTGAGGCGAGCTCGGTGATTAATGCTGCCTGGGGAGCTGACGATTAATCCTGGGGAGCAGCTCCCCCTTCATGAGCCCTCCAGACCTGCCCTGCGACAGTTAGAAGGACGAAAGGAGATACCTCAAGTGCAGGTGGGTGACAAGTCAGCATTGTGCAGTGCAGCGTAAATCAGGCTGCTGTGAGTAACCAGCTAGTTAGAGGAGAGCTGTATTTTAAAGTATCACCCGTAATTTGATTCAGCTCAGGCATTTATATGGGAATTGCATGCATTTGAAGGTTTCATGACAAAACTCAGACCGATAAATACTTCTACATTTGCAAAATTTTGGCTTGAGTTATGCCAATATAAACTAATATTATAAAATATATTGTCCCAATTATCTACCTTTACTATTAGTAGTACACAGTGTGTACGGGTACTTTGCAAAATTGAAATCTGTAAAACTGATAAATAATCAAGAAACATGAAAAACTGAAGTTTATTAAGATACTTAGTAGCCTAGACGAGTTTGGACCAGGAAGCGTGGTTTATGCAGTGAGGCAGGACTCTGCGCCCTATAGCAAGGGAACGGAAGGTTCCTGGCACTGAGCCTTTGGCTGAGGGCAGCAGAGCATAAAATGAAAGAAAGACAAGGATGGTTGTTGTTTTGTGTTTGATAATTGAGAACTGAACAGCACTAGAAGATGGGGTATTGAACAATAGGATGGGACTTCATTGGTAGAGGTAAAAGGTGCTGAACTTTTTTTTAGCAAAATTAAATTGAAATAAGGACTTTCAAGATCTCTGGTCTTCTCCCTTCCCATTTCAATGAAATTTTGCTGTTGCCCTGTGGAACAAACCGATCCTGCTGGGAGGGAAGGGGAAAAAGAGCGGGATCTGCTTTTCTCAGGATTCCTGCGCAGATCACAACCCACGGTGGCTGTCACGGCAGCCCCAGCGGAAGGAAGCAAAACGTCACTTACTGGTTAACCCTTAAAAGCTGTTTCTTATTGGAGACGTTGACTCTGTCAGTCGAGTTTTAGGCTGCAGGTAGACTTTCTCCATTGAAACCATCTCAGTGATTTTATCAACTTAGTCTGACTCTCTGTTTCATGTATAAGTCAAACTACTGACACTTAATGTAAAACCTCGTTTTCTGTAAGAAGTTTTCCTAATTTATAAAATATCAAAAATGATTTATAGTATTTTTTTATTTTTCAAGTACATTCTGTTCTGCTTTTGAAGTGAAACAATGAGGGAAAGGCTGCAAGATCCACCTCTTTCTATTTCACTTTGAGAACTGAGGGCAGATCCTGCGTCTGCAGTGGATGCCTGGGTCTAGCCCCGGACCTGTCTCTGCTCTGAGGCAGAGTGCGTCCTCAGCTTCTCTCCATGTTCGGGACGAGAGGCCTGCGGCGGTGGACGCCTGGGTTTCCCGAGGTCCAGCCACAGGCTGTGCAGCCCATCACTGGGCACCTGGACAGGGAGTAGGGTAACTAAGAACTAATTCTAGGTTTCATTTACTCCCCTGATGCCTGTATCTGGTCTTTCCAAGCCACCGGCCACCTCCCTATCACCAGAGCTTACAGTTACCATCCTCGTCCTCTGGTGGCTTGTCTTGCTTGGAAACGAGTGAGAGGCACTACAGGAAGTAGGAGGGGTGAGGTGGGAGAGGGCCCGGACTGCTGCACGGGTGCAGGTCACAGGCCACAGGCCACTCATCACTCTGCTCATTGAACTTACTCAGGTTTCTGAAATTCTGCTGGTTGAGGCAGAAACAAAGACCGATTCCAGTGAAGAGCAAAGGACTCCAAGGTCACTGCAGTTGTGGGTGTTTCATTAAGATATACAGTATCTGTTGGTGTATTTTCCTTTGGGTCCTGGAGATTGGACCCAGAGCCTTCCCGCTGGGCTGCATCCCCAGGCCTTGCCTTCTTTGTTATGTTGAGACAGGGTCTTCCTGCCTGAGCCTCCTGGGTGCCCCGATTGTTACAGCTGTGCACCCCACGCCCAGCTAAAGCCTCTCGGCTTCTGCCAGTTGATCAGTGCAGTCACAGTGTTGGCTTCTTGGCCCACAGTGTTCCCACAGCTTCCCCCCAGTGGGCCGCAGTGACACTGACTCGGGGACTCAGCTTCCGAATCTGGAAGGGCTGTGTTTTGAGTATTTCCTTAAATGTTTTCCTTTAGCAGTTTTACTGCCTTAACTACTGTTTTAGATTCTTAAACCAATAGGTTGTGAGTTTCTGGAGTTAGTAAAGTACTGTTTCCTCAGGTCACAGCAGCAGTCCAGCAGTGTGTTCAGTACTTGGAGTTGTGTGAGACCATGAAAGCTGATGAAATTTTGGGACATTCAAGGCACGGTGGCAAGTATTTTTAAATACTTTAAAAGTGGTTAATTTTATTAATAAAAGTAGCTTTAAAACTTTATTTATTTTGATTATTATTTTTTTGAAATAGGCTGTAGGCTGGCCTTGAACTCACAGTGTACCCCAGACTGGCCTTGAATTTGTTGTGATCCTCCTGCCTCAGCCTCTGGAGTGCTGTGACTGCAGGCATAGGTTACCATGCCTGGCAGAAATTATTTATTTTTTAGTGGCTAGGAGAATGGTAAATTAGATCACTTTTTTCATGATGTAGAATAAAATACTTTTTATAGATTTCAAAGGGACAGTGTTGCCATAGCTTCTTACACCGAGCCCACCTTGGCACTGACGATTAGTGGTACTTCTGCCTGGCCCAGGTGCTGCCAGGGGCGGCCCTGACCTGCAGCCCAGCCCCCGCAGCGGCTCTCATTCCCTCAGGCTCTGTCCTCGCTGCCCCACGGGCTCCTCCCCAGGGCTGGCCTCAACCCCCGCCTGCCCCTGCCCGCTGCTGCCCAAGAAGAGCTCCTTGCGTCCTTGGCAGGGGTGGAAGTTTCTGCCTGGAAGCCCGCGAGGTCATCAGCAGTGTGTGCGCCTGTCCTCTTGGCCTGCTGCCTCTGGTTCCAGTGGAGGGGACCTGCCTTCCAGGGCTGTCCCCCGGTGCATCCCCTGCGCCCCGTGAGGCTCCTGTGCGTCTGTCCGCCACCCGGGCTGTCCCTGCACCCGCTTCCTCCCGCTGCCCACCCGGGCCACTCTCCAGTGCTCCACCGGCGAGGTGCCCCCCTCTTCCCATTCCCCTGGTTGCTTTGTCCTCCTCTCGTGCACCCCCCCCCCCCCACCTGTGCTCTTGGCCCTTTTCTGCTCTCGGTGTTGGGAGAGCACAGTCGTGGTTCTGGTTCGGAGCCGGTAAGCGTTTGCTTGTAAAGGCTGACTGAATTATTTGAGTCCACATCCGATTCCTCAATTCAGACCCACACACTTGTCTCACTTGGTGAGGCTGCCGGGGCACCGCCCATCTCGCCTGGAGCCAGTTTCTGCCCTTCCTAGACCTTACTTCTTCACCCACGTACTCAGGCAAAGGCGCTTCCCGCACCCCAGGCAGCCGAGTTAGGAGTCAGCTGGTCCTGCCCGGCCTCTGCTTTCCACCTGCAGTCCCGGCCAGGGCATACGAATCTCATTTTGTTAAACAGTATTATTGCCTGTCCCCCATTTTAAATTCTTTTTGCTAGTGCTCATGTTCATAATGTTCTTAGTGGAATTTCTTGGCGAGGTCTGCCTGGTGCCTGTTTTATGGCGGTCCCGACAGGGAGCCTGCACGGGTGGGGACCATGTGATGTCTGTGGTGTAGAAGTTCTCGGCTCCTCCACAAACACGGTGGGAAGCGTGGACAGTACGGTGTCAGATCCCAGCCACAGTGCTGGATGACTGGAGTATATCATGTTGGGGTGTTGGGGCTCATGGGTTGTTGGCACAGATTTACCTGCCTTGGCCTTTAGTTGGAAACCCCAAGCAGTGCATCGCCTGTTTCTTCCTCTCTGTACTCCTGAAGTCCCTCTCTGCTGAGAGTTGGTGACAGACAGCCTAACCCTGTTTTAGAATGATCACGGGGTGCACATTATACTTTCTTATTTTCCCTGAATCTTCAGATTCAGTGTAAAATGTCTTAGGAGATAATACAGAACATGGGTAATTAAAGCACTTGACCCCATCCGTGCCTCTGTTGTGGACACAGCCTCGTTAGAGGGCCAGCGGGGCATGCAGGCGGCTGGGAACCGGCGCTGACCAGGGCTCCTGTGTGCTTGCTCTCCAGGGGACAGACAGAAAACTCTCTACTACTCGGGACAAGAAGTGCAGTACGTGTATTTCATCCACTCGCTGTGCCTTTTAGGAAGACTGCTGATCTATACACAAGGCCGAAAGCTGTTTCCTGTGAAGCTGAAGAACAGGAAAGGTGAGTGCGAGTAGGAGACGAGTGTGGGAATCCCCGGCACTTGGGAACTGAGCCTGGTGTCTTCTGGGGGTACTTGGCTGCATGCAGTTCAGCTTGACAGAGGAGTGCTTGTGCTCGGCGTGTTCCCCTTTCTCCATGGATAGGTTTTTCTGTTCTCCTTGCACTTAATGCTTTTCTTATTTCGCACCACCTTTCACAGTGCTGGATCTACCTGGTGATCAGGCCTGGATATAGAGGCCACCAGAAGATCTGTGCTGCCGGTCACCTGTGGTCTCCTGGGCACATCACTCCTTTGTATACACAGTTAATCCATGGGCGGGAGTAATGGTACAGTCATGCTAGCCATGGAGACTGTTTGTGATCGCGGAGGATACGGATTATAAGTAGCTTAGTCTCATCATTTGATGTATTACCGCTTTAGCTTTACCTTGTTTCATTTAATTTTTACCAGTCAAACTTTAACACTCGATGTTGCTTAATCCTACTTATTTCCCTTAAAACTTGAATCTATACTAGGATTATAGCACAGAGTATTGGCAATTTTCCTTCTGTAAAATGCTGGACAGTAAGCACTTGGGCTGTGGAGGGCGTGCACCGCCTCTGCTGTGCGCGCTGCACCTGCAGCACCTGCTCCTGCACCTGCAGCACCTGCTCCTGCACCTGCTGTCCTTGGGGAGCTTTGATTTGGTGCATGCTGGGCGGGGTGCTTCTGTGCTCAGCTCTCACCGCAGCCCTGAGCTTTCCCAGCAGCTGGTGTTTCAGGCGTGGGTCACAGCTGTGGCCGGTGGAGCTGAATGTGTCTGGCTGAGTCCTCTGGAGAGGCCTCCGCAGTTCTCCACACTCGTGTCATGCTCCGGGTCTGTGTCCCTTTGGTTTTGCTCTGCATTCTCTTGTTGTCATAACACTATGTATGAAGGTGCGTTGGATTCTGTGAGTCTCCTAGTAAGTCGCCGAATCTCAGCATGCCTTTGAGGATCCCTGACACATTTGAGAAGTGCAGTTCAGTCTTAGCTTTTGGGCCTCACAGATTCAGATCGTGAGGGCTGCAGTGTGCTGACTGCGTTGTCCCTGCGTCTTGTTTGCCTGGTTGCTTTGTTTGCCTCATCTTTGTGTCCCTGCTTGGCTATCTCAGGGGAGAAAGACGCTGCCTTCTGCACTTCTCCCAAATTCCCTGGTGGTGCCACCTCATTTTGGGTTCCCTGAGCACACCCTAGAGCTAACTTTCAGCTAAAGAGGAGTCATTTTATAGGGAACTGCCGGACTCTACAGGAGCAGAACAGCGAGGTATACTTCTGACATTTTGCGGGTGTTCAGCCTGAGCTTGCAGATCTGTGGTCTGCAGTTTGCTTAGCTTTCGTACAGACTTCTAGCGCCGCACTTTGGCCTGCCGGGTGTCTCACTGCGGCGGAGGCGTGAGTACGGGGAGGCACGTGGTGCCGAGCAGCGCAGGGCAGCAGGCAGCGGGGCGCGGGGCTCTCCAGGGCTCCTCCCCTGCCCGGCCCGGCTGCCTGCCCCAGCTTATTGTGAGTTAGGGATGATTTTCATGTTTTTATGTTGTTGAAGAAAATTAGAACACTTTGTGACATCTGAAAAGTATGTGGCGTTAGAGTCCAGCGCACACAGCGTTATTTGCAGACACGGTTCGGCTGCAAAGCCCGAGGTGTTTACTACTCGTGCTTTCCGGGGCGGTGCGCTGACCTGTCTCTGTGCTGGAGAAGCCAGTTAGCTGGACCAGGAAAGTAAGCCCAGAGCTTTACTCCTGATCGGGCGCCTTCGGAACAGCCCTGAGCAGATGGGACATCTTCGCCTCAGGCTTGGAGTAAGCAGTTGGCTCAAAGCGGACGGTTCCTGGCCGTCCCGCAGCACTGCCGCGACGCTGCCCTGCCATCCCGGAATACGCTGCGTGTCGTCTGTTGTGCAGCCATCTGTCTGGGGTCAGCGCTGCCGCCAGACAGTTCCATGGGAACCGCAGTGCAGTCACAGGGCAAGAACGGAACGCGCTCCAGTTTTCTAAGTTGTGAGTGAAAGGTAGGAATTAATCTTCTGTCTTCTTCTTTGCAAAGACTCAGTGACCCTTACGGACCTGCTGGTCCTGTTTGCTCAGCTCATCTACTGTTCACCAAGTTGTCCAGAGACGACACCAGACATCCATTCAGGTAATGCTGCTTTTCTTTTAAGTGGAGAAATTGAAAACATCTAAAATATTTAAGAATTCAGTTGTCTAAATGCTTTGAATGCCTGACCTGCTTTGGTAAATAATTTTATTAAAATACTGTATTGCTCATAAGAAATTATATTGGGCTCGAAGTAATCCATGACATTTGGTTTTGTTCACTGATGCTTTAAGATGTCTCTGGGCCACTATTTTTTTCTTTTTTTATTTAGTCTCAGTTTCACCGAGTCCATTAATGTTACTCTTTATTAAAGATCAAAATGTTCTCGAGAAGAGATCTTGGGGGAAGATTGGCTGTTGGATGTTAAAGTCTTTTCTTTCTGGCATTTTCTGTCCTTTTATTTTCCTGGGTGTTTTGATCAGATTTCCCCTTTTGGTGCATGTCCAAGGCTTCCATCTTCTTTGCTCACATTGAAGAGTAAAGGGAAAAAAATGTAATTTTTTTCTATAAGATGCCTTTTAATTTTAGGCCTGTTGAGGGGCTCTTAAAAATGTATTAAAATATTAACATTTAGAAGTTATACTTTCTTCTCTGAATATCAATATGTTTCCAAAGTAAAAGAGTTAATATCAAAACATCCCAGCCTGTCACCCGGAATTGGGAGGAGCCCTGGAAATACTGGCGCAGGTTCTGAGGAAAGCTCGAGCAAATCAACACAGAAAATGGCTTGGGCTCCTGGTATTGCTGTAAAGTACATGTCACCTAGGAGGTTTTATCTATGTGATCACAGTCTCTCGATTTTAAGAGTGGTTTGTTTCTGTCTTTACAGTGTTTTACATGTATGGCATGTAGTTTAAGGCCCCTGCTACATGCTTCCAAGCTGTCTTCTGTGAAAACGTGATCCTTTCTTTGTTACAATTACTTGGTCATGTTTTGCTTTGCTGCTGGCGCACTGTTAGTGTCACCTCTTTGCCTGCAGAGCCGAGCAAGGCGTCTGTGCAGCAAACACTCATTAAGAGATGACAGAAGAAGGAATGAATGGTGACGTGATCCTCTGTAGTACTGCTCCATGCAAAGAGGGTTTCTTCTTTCCAAAGGCTGGTTGAAGAATTTTCCTTCTTCACTGTCTTCTGTCCGGTGTTGGAGTAGGGACCGTACTGACATAATGGACCTTCTCAGTTCTAGTATTGCATCTGGCCAGTGCAGTCTTACTGTAAACGATATTAAGTTCAGGTGTCTGAAAATATATTAGTTTATGAAATTAAAAATCGTATTTATTGTGACTGTTCTAACCGTGTGACATTTATATGTATTTATGTCTTTTCATTCATCTTTTAAGAGAAAACCTTAATAAATGCTCCTTGCTTTTTAGTGGTAACTCAAGAAGTATATAACTTCATGAAATTTTGTGACAATTTCTGTTTTCCTGTTCTCGTCTTTTGCTAATAGTTGCTAAAGAGTCACTTAGTTTTCTCCTGGGCTCCACAGCTGAGTGCATTGTTGCATAGGCAGAGAACACATGTGTGGACGTGGGTGGAGTGACTTTGCTGCAAACTGCGTGTTTCCTCTCCGGTAGCATTCTCGCAGCAGACTGTGGAAGGTGTCATGTTCTTGCCACGCAGCACTGATCGTTTGGTTGTTTCCTTATTTCTTACTAACTGAAGGCAGAGAAGTGGAGGCTGTGAGTGTCTGGCCAGCCTCGTGTAGCATGTCACCCTTCGGGCTGGGTGATTTCTGCAACACCGATGTGAGCTTTAGGAGCAGCATAGTTAGCTAATATAGAGTGAATAATAGTAACAGGGAGTTAGTGTTTTAGATTTTGACTTTTCAAAATACTTCCTGTTCCTCAGAGGACTATTCCCCTGCCAGCGTGGTGATGGAAATTCTGCAGACGCTCTGCGATCAGAAGGAATGTGCCATCGAATGCTTATACAACAGCACCGTGATGGGCACGCTCCTGCAGCCAGTTCTCCACTTACTGAGAGGGACCGAGGTGGGTGCTGTTTATGGGGAAGAGCTGCGTGTTTGCCAGTACTCGGTGGGACTTACTTTTGATATATCTGAAATACCTCACTATACTATCTTTCCAAACATGAAACTACTTTGTGCTGATATTGATTTTTATTTGTTGAATTGTACTTTGTGCAGGTGGTCAATTTATCAGTTGTGACAAGGTGAGGTGTTACATACAACAGCTTAATTTTTCTTCCAATCAGGCTTAGATCTGCTGATGCGAAGCACTTAGATTTATTCTGTTAAGAAGCCATTTATCTTGCAAATGTAGTAAGTCTTGTGAATTCCTTTTTATTTTTTTAATGGCAGTTTTGTAGCTTTTGGAAATAAAGTTATTTTCCCTAACAGCGGAGTGTGTTTCACAGGAAGAGCTAGTACTACCTCAAAGAGAGAGCTGGTGCGCGTCCCACTCCTGAGCACACGTGTGTCTCTCACAGACTGCGCCGTGCACCTCCGCACGCCTGTGCTGTGATCAGCGCTTCCGGGTAGCAGCAAGGGGCTTGCTCAAGGGGGCTTTCATGGGAGGGCAGTGCAGACATGGTGTCCTCGCCGGTCCTGCTGTCTGTCCAGCGTGTCCCTCTGTGCCTGTGGCCTCAGCTTTGGGGCAGAGACTTTCGAGTGCACCAGCAGTCTGAGGCTCCTGCCTCTGCTCCTGCTCTGCCACGTTTTTCATGGTTCTGTGCTCTCTGACACCCATGCTGCGCTGTGGTCTCATGCATCCTTCCTGCTTGTCGCTTGCTGGATAAATTTCAAGTTGGTGTTTACGAGGTTTTCTGTGTTTTTGCCCCGTTTTGTTTTCCCTCTGTCCCAGTTATAGCAGCACTTGTGCCTTTTCTAAACGAGGTCACACACTGTGTCACACACTTCCCTCTGACGCTGAAGAGTCATAAACTTGGTGCACATGACAGTTCTTCTCTTCAGGACAGGACTTCTCCCCAGACATTTTCCCAGTTCCCCTTGCAGAGCGAGGTGTTTCTTTCCCTGCATTTCTGCATGAGGTACTGCCGTAATGGTAGTGCGTTAGGATCTGTTCCCAGGTGAAGACCAGTCCCGTGGCATGTAACAGACATGTGTCACTGCTCTGTGCTGGACACTTCAGACCAAGAACCGAGTGAGAGCTAGGCGGGCCTGCAAAAAAGATTGCTTAAAACGAGGAGCAGAAACTTGCGAGTGTTGGACATGTGTTCGTATGAGAGGGTACATGCACATTGTCAGGTGTGTGTGTGCTCCCTCCCTGAGACAAGGAAGGGAGTCTAGGTAGGAAGACCCTGAGCACGCAAAGCACTGGATCGTCTGTGACTGGGTGGAGATATATATATATATATATTTGTTTGGTTGTACCATACTCTAGTCAATCATTTCCTGAGGTAATGAATATATAGATAGATAGATAGATAGATAGATATAGTGAGTACATCTGACTCATGTTAAGCTAACTAATTTATTAAAGTGTGTTACTCACACTATATGCATTCTCGTTTTTGTTTGTTTTTTGAGACAGGGTCTCTCTGTGTAGTCCAGGCTAGCCTTGAATTCAGTGACCCTCTTGCCTCAGCCTCCTCAGTGCTGGGATTACAGGTGTGAGCCACCACACCTGGCTGTATGCATTCTTACTTTAGGGCAGCAGACGTGTGCATTGGCCTCAAGGATGGGGAAACAGGCAGACCACAGGAAGAGCAGAAAGTGTATGGGTGGGAGCCAGCATTAACGCTGTTCTTCAGGGTCCTGAGTTTGTTCTGTGCTGCCTTGCTGTATGTTGGCAAAAGTATGCTGATTCTCCCACTTGCTATGGGAGGCCAGGAACGTGCTGACGCAGCTCTGGCCCTGGCCACTGTGTGCTGCTGTCTTCTGTGCGGTGTGTGCTCTGGGGCGCAGGCATGGTGGGGGTGCGGTGCCTGTAGACCGGATGGTGCTGAGTTAGATCCATGAATGTTGGGAGTCTCCTGGATCAGCAGGAACCCAGTGGGCCGGAAGCCCAGGTGTTGCATTTCGTAATGAGAAACACATATAACACAGGAGCGGCAGCTCCCAACAAGTGCCTCCAGGGAGAAACCTGAGTTTACTGATCCCATCCGCTCTTCTGGTAAAAAGTTTATAATTGAAGACATTGTGCTGGTGACTTCATTAGACCATGTGGCATCCTGCATGTGGCCTAGAGTTCACGGTTTGTCTTGTCACTGGTTTAATGCGCAGGCTGCCCCAGATTGCTCCGAGATGGCCCTCATCCACGTAGCTGATGTCCTGGGCAGAGTTGCTGCCGTAGAAGAAGGCCTTGCTTTCCTTCTGTATGGAGAAAGCGTGAGCTCTTCCACAGAAGAAAGGTACGTGCCTTACAGCTGGGCATGCGTTCCGCTGTGGTGGGTTTCTCGGCCACTACTCAGACGCTGGGAAAGGGTTTTCTTTAGGCGATCATATTTCAAAGTAAGAATAGGAGGGTTCGCTCCAGATGGGATCCTTGACCCTTCCCAATACCTGCTCTCTGGGACTCTCTGGCACACTTTGCAAGTTACACAGCATTGATTCAAACCAAACGAAGCAGAGGTGTGCAAGGGAACACCGATTTGCCTTCCTCCTTCCCTGGTCGCTGAGTTTGGCTTCCTGCCTAACCCACCCACAGTGATCTTGGCTCTCAGGCGTCTGCTCTGCCTCTGCGCTTCTGATGCTGTGATGCACTGGAAAAACATGCGTGTTTATCTCCTTTTTGCAAAAATGGCATCATATTTTGTTCTTTGCCCTGAAATTTGATTGTTCTACATGTAACTCTGGGTATTTTCCTAGGTGAGTACAGACGGTAACACTTCTAATAGCTGCATTATACCTTTGGCTGCACATACTCTAGGCAGTCGTTTCCCGAGTTGATGAGCATCAGGCTGTCTCTAGGATTTCGCCTCCATAAATAACATTCCCATAAATGTTCTTCACCTTCTTGAGCTTGTTGCTATGGTAGATTTCATTAATTGATATTTTCATGTTGAACCAGCCTGGAATGCATACTGCTTGGCTGTAGTGAATGATTCCTGTTAGGTATGTTGGCTTTGAGAATCTTTTGCCATGTTTCTGAGAGGCCACAGTCTCTAATTTCTGTTTTATTTTTGCCAGGCTGTGGTATTATTAGAATGCTAGTCTTCTAACTTATTCCTTCTGCTTCTATTTGTAGCGAGATTGTACTGAACATTGGTACAATTTCTTAAATACTTGATACTCACCAGTGAGTCACTTTGAGCTTTGCATCTTCTATTTCTATTAATTGCAATACCAATTTCTTTGCTAAGGTCTGTTCAGATTCTTTGCTCTTTTGTAAGTATGGGTAGATTGTGTCATCCAAGGAGTTCACTCACTTATTTATAGTATCAAATTTTGTGGCATAGAGTTGCTTGCGATACTCCCTTACTGTCTTTTAAGGCCTATGGGAACACTAGTGATGGCCTTTCTTTCATTTCTGGTATTAATACTTTTTGTGTTCTATTTTTATTTTTCAGTTAGCTTGCCTCTCGCCTTGCTGTTTTTGCTTAAGGTTGCTTTGGCTATTGTGAGTCTTCCGTGTTTCCATCTGAATTTTACAGTTATTTTTGCTATTTCTGTGAAGAATGTCATTGAGTTTCAATGGAAATTTCATTGCATGTGTAGGTAACACTTGGTAACATGGCCATTTTAGCCGTATTAATTTCACTGAGTCCTGTACACGGGAGATGGTTTCATCTCCCAGTGTCTTCGGTTTTCTTCTTCAGTTTTCTATAATTTTCATTACATAAGTCTTTCATGTCCTTAGATTGATTCCTAGTTTTTAAAAATTCATTGTGAATGGAATTGTTTTCCTCATTTCTTTCTCAGCTGGTTCATTATTGGTGTGTAAAAAAGTACTGATCTTTTAATGTTGATTTTTATATCCTGCCACTTAATTTATCAACTCTGTAAGTCTTATGGAGCCTTTGGGTCTTTCTTCTAAGTATAGGATCACATTGACTTCAAAGAAAAGTGATTTGACTTCTTACTTTTCTATAGTGGCACCTCAGTTTGCGAATTCAGTTTGTTTCACGATTTTGGGGAAAATGGCTGTGCTTGGGTTTGTGTAGGGAAGTTGGTTCTGATCATATCTGTCATCTAATGTGGAGTTTGCAAATAGAAGAAAAATTGTGTTCATGAACCAAGACATTTCTGTATTTGTATCCTTTTTTTGTCTTTTTTCTTTTTTTTTTTGGTCTTTTTGAGACAGGGTTTCTCTATGCAGTTCAGCCTGGCCTTGAGCTCACTTTGTAGCCTAGGCTGGTCTTGAACTCATAAAGATCCTCCTGCCTCAGCTTCCCGAGTGCTGGGATTTGTAATCTACCATGCCCAGCTAATATCCTTTTTATCTCTTTCTCTTGCTTGATTGCTCTCACTAAAGTTTCATGTACTGTGATGAATAGGAGTGGTGATTGGTCATCCTGATTTTGTATGTTTTTCTTATTATAGACCTTACTATTTTGAAGTGTATTCTTCATCACGTAGTTTCTTCAGACTATTAACACGAAGAGATGTTAAATTTTGTTCACAGTTGTTTCTTCGTCAATTGAGATGATCATGTGATTTTTTAAAATTTTGGTTGTTGAGTCTATTTATGTGGTGTTTTATTGACTTGCATCCCTTATACCCCATGTGAACTTTTAATGTGCTGTTGAATCAAGTTTTCATGTATTAAGGATTTTACATGTGTTCCCATCAAGGACATTGGTCTGCGGTCTCTCTCTCTCTTTCTCTCTGTGTCTTTGTCGCTCTCTCTTCCTTGTTGTCATATCCTTGTCTGGTTTTGATATCCAAGTGATTTGGTCTCATAGAATTAGTTTGGAAACATTTCTTCTTTTCTCTTTCATAAAACACTGTGGGAAACATTGGCATTAGTTCTTGTTTAACAATCAGATAGTAATGTCTTCAGCAATAAAGACGTCTTGAGCTTTTCATTGTTGGAAGGTTTTTTTTTTTAATTACTATTTCAATTTCATTGCTTGCTGTTACTCTGCTTAGTTTTTAAAAAAATTTTCTTGTGTCCTCTTGGTTCAATTGTAGTAGGCCAGATGTGTCTAGAAATTTATCTTCTTCAAGCTTCCAATTTATTAGAATATATGTTTTCAAAATAGCTCCTAATTAAGCTCTGTGTTTCAGAGATGTCTGTTGTAACATCACCTTTTTCATCTCTAATTGTATTGATTTGAGTCTTCTTTCTCCTCCTTTTGGTTAGTTTGGCTAAGGAATTATCAATCTTGTCTTCTAAAATAACCAACTCCTTGATTCATTGATCTTGTGTATTATTCTTTTAGTTTCTATCTCATTAACTGTTATATTTATGATTTCTTCCTGTTCAGTTTGATTTGGTGTGTTATTTTTTTTTAAGTTGTGAAACACATCATTAGGCTATTTATGTGAAATCTCTCTGATGTTTCAGTGTAGACGCTTAGACCTATAAACTTGCCTTTCAGAATGACCCTTGCTCTATCTCAGACTTCTGGTATCTTTTTTTTCTATTTCAATTTGATTCTAGGGATTTAAAAAAAATTTCCCTTCAGATTTTTAAAATGATGCACTAACCAGTCCACAGTGAGTTGTTTAGTCTCCATATGTTTGTGCAGTTTTCGTAGCTTCTCTAGCTGTTTATTTCTAGTTGCATTCCATTTTATTCTAGCAAAACGCATGACATAACTTCTTCCTTGTTTTATAGCCTGTAATCCAATTTATTTTGGAGAATGTTTGATGAGCTACTGAGAATAACCTATATTCTGTGTTTCTTTGCACAAAATGTTCTATAGACAATTATTTAGGTCCATTGGATCTATGGGGTAGCTTAATTCTGATGTTTCTTTTTGTTTGTTTGGATGACACCTGTTGATTAAAACAGGTATTGAAGTCTTGCACTATCATCATATTGGTCATATGTGTTTGTTTATTTTGAATATTATTTATTTTGTGTAATTTTGTTCACTAGTGTTTGGTGCACTTGTGGTATTTACAGTTGTTATATCTTCTTGGTGGATGATTCCTTTACCAGTAATTACTAGTCTTCTTTGTTTTTTCTGACTAATTTTGTCTTGAAATTTGGTTTGATATGAATATAGTCATTCTTGATTGATTTTGGAACCCATTATCAAAATACTGTTTTCCATAACCTTTCGTTTTTTCAATATGTATCTTTGCTGGTGACATGTGTTTCTTATAGGTATCAAAGAGATCGATTTTGCTTTTTAATCTTCTAGTCTTTGTCTTTTGATTTCAAAATTAAGATCATTTACTTTTGGAATTATTACAGAAAGATATATACTACTTCCTGTCATTTTGTTGTGTTTCTAAGATTAGCTCCTTTCCTAATTCTTGTCTACTCTTACTGTTCAGTTTATAGGATTCCTTTAAGTATTTCTGTAATGGTAGCTTAGTGGTTATGAGTTTCTTTAGTTTATGCTTAGCTTGGACAGTCTTCATTATTCCTCATACTTGAAGGGGACCTATGTTGGATGTGGTCAGTAAAGTTGCAGTTAGTTTCTATTGGATTGAAGTACATCCTTCCATGTCTTCTGGGCTTCAAGAGTATCTGCAGGGATGTCTACAGGTATTCTCATCATTTTTTCTCTGTAAGTGACTTGGGAAATTGTCTCATGGCTTTCAACATTCTTTCCTTGTTCTGTACTCTTGCTCTTTTTACTATACTATATCACAGGAAGGCTCTTTCTTGGTCATCCCTGTTTGGGATTTGAAATGCATCCTGTACCTGGAGGTCTGTATATTTCCCAAGATTTGAAAGGCTTTCTGTTATTATTTCATTAGATACATGTTCTGTGCCATTAGTTTGAACTTTGGGACTTTCCTACTCCAAAATTTTGTAAATGTAGTCTTTTAACCATGTCCCAGAGTTCCTAGATGTTTTGTCCATAATTTTTACTTTTTTCTTTCTTAGTAAATGAGTATAATAATTCCTTGACTCTTGAAGGTGAACTAAAGGTGCATGGATATTTAATAACCTCTTCAACCTACCACCTAATATTTATTTAAAAAGAATAAAATTAGAAAAGCAATTGTCTTAGTTATTTTTCTCTCATTGCTGGGACAAAATACCTGACATTGAAAATGAAGGAAGGAAAGGTTTCTTTAGCTCACAGTTTGTGGAAGTTTTGGTCCATATTCAGCTGGCTCCAAGGCAGGGTAGTGTGGCACCAGGGCAACAGTTCAAGGCGGCAGCCAGCAAAAGGAGCCAGAGCAAAAGGGAGGACAGCAAGTCTCTTCTCCTCCCTTATGCTTTAAGCAGGCTATCATCCCCTAGGGCCAGCGTAGCCCTCAACATCTTCCTCCCCTCCTCTTGCAAAGGATGAGGATGTTTACAAAGTAAGGACCCTGGCTCCCTGCTGAGTCTCTTAGCTAAACTTGTAAACTTCTCAAGTGGACACAGTTTATCAACCAGTATAGCAATTAAAAGTGTGTTCTCTAGAGTTAGAGAGTGTTGGTCATCCTGCTCCACTCTGCCTCCTGTGAGCCACGTGATGCTCAGTGAGTACTTGCATTGCCTGTATGTTGATCTGTAAAAACCTGGATAGTATATGTCCCTCCTTGGATTACAGTGAGAGGTAATGCATTTCACATACTTAGAATGGTCTGCAGCACATGGAGGCGTTGTAGTCTACCATGTACCTGCTGCTCCTAGTAAAGGTGCCTCAGCCTTTGAGCCTGGGGGAGCCAAGTCTTACTCCTGGCCTGGGAAATGTGTCTATACCGGGCAAGACAAAGAATTTGGGATTCTGTTTCCACTTTGCAGTCAAGAGTTCCGTGTGGCGTCTATGGCCTTGGGTGTGCGTAGGGTGCTGTCTCCTCCTTGCTGTCCACTGCTCTTTCCCGTGTCCACTGCAGCTGTTCCCTGCTGGACGTAGGTGCGCTGCCTGGTCTGCAGTGGCACCCAGCAGAGCGACGCTTTTCTGCAAGGCTGGCCTTTGGGTGGTGCTTAATAAAGTCGGCTTAATAAAGTGCGACCTTGGTGTCATCTTTTAGTGCCCCAGGTGCTCATGTCATCGCCCAGTTTACAAAGAAGCTTCTGGACGAGGAGATTTCTGTCTTCTCTGGATCGGCACTGCGGCCTGAGGTGCAGGGCGCTTTCGTGTCTGTGTGCGCTCAGCTGTGCGGCACCTGTGAGGGCCTGCAGGCGCTGCTCCCTTACAGCTTACACGAGGCGATCGCCCGGGCGTGGAAGAAGGTGAGTGCTGGAGAGAGGGCTTCCCTGCCTCCCTGCAGACCTTTATTTCAGATCCAGGAGTGACCGCGGAGTGCACCGTGGATGTAGTTTGTCTGGGTAAGTTCAACTTCAGCGTCAGCCGGCACCTCTGCTCTCTGCCTGGGTGCACGGCGGCTTGCGGCCACAGAGGCTTTAGGGAAATTCTCTTGGCGCAAATAAGCAGTCCCCTTTGGAAGAGATTCTGAGCAGGTTTAGGAGAAAGCTGGCTCCATCATGGATACTGGAGATCTGGTATAGCACAGGCAGTGCCTGGTGTCTCCCAGTGGCTTCCTAGGTCGTCTAACCTCATCTTATGTGGCTCCTCTGTGAAATACTTTGTGATAGGATGCTAAGCCAAAGAATTTGTTTTAAAGTAGTGCTTTTGATTTTATTGAGTTTTTTAAAAATACAAATGCAGCCTAAAGGTCTAATAATTGGTACTCTCAGTAAGAAAAATAATGTAGCTATCTGTTGTCTTCTAGACAAGCTTGCCGTTAGAAGGAACCCCCGCGCCAGTGCTGGGCTCTCATTCTGTTTCCTCAGTGAGCCAGGGACCCAGAAATGTGTAAGTATATTGGTTAAGTCATGTGCTTACCACATTTGCTGAAATAATTTTAAAAGTATCCAAATTTAATAAAATACTATGTCAAAAACATTTTATAGGAAGTCAGCCTGTATATACAGGTTCCAGGAAAACTACAATTCAGAGGATCTTTAGAAATTATGTGATTTTTATCACTTTTAAGACGATGTGTCAGTATTATTATACTTACTCTGTCCAGGCTTCACATTTTGGGTTGGGAACCTTGACATATTGTAGTCTTTCCAGAACATTTGTTGAATTAGCACATAATAAAATTGAAAGGAAACCAGAGTCCTTTTCATTCATGCATACATTTTCCACTTACTCAGTTATTAGACCAAATATTCTGCTAAGTTTTGAGGATACATTTGGGCCTCAGAGAGTACGTTTTGTGGTGTGGAATGTAAATAAGTAATGACATGGCATGGCCATCTAGGCTGCTAAATATATGGTGGGGGTTAGGAAGGTCCGTGGGGAGCCAGCTCGGGAGGAAAGATGTCTCAGAATCATTGTACAGCTCAGTTATATCCACTGTGTGGAAAAGGAGATGTTTGTCCAGCTCTAAGAAGTAGCATGGTCCATAGTCCAGATTGATGGGGAATACAGTTAATGTGTTTCACACTCTACCATCAGTAATATTAGTGGTGCTTTTAGATTCTGCTGTTCCAGAGGGAGGGAACTAATACACTGCATCCCATTTGCTCACTCACTCACCTGTCCTGAACCAGTTCACAGAGGCAGACAGGTCAAGAAAGTGAAGACCCCGGTTAACACTGACCTCTGAACGCGATCTCAGGAACTGGCCGGGTTTGGCTTGGTCACAAGCGTGTGGATGACAGCAGGTTTCTGCAAAGGCAGAGGTCACCGTGGTCAAGCCGAGCAGCAAGTCGGGGCAGAGCAGGACCGGTGCCTCCTTCCACCTGCAGGCAGGGACCCTGGACAGAGCAGAGGCGTTTAGCCTGGGGTACCGCCACCCCACCACACCCGAGTTCTTCTCTCTGCCGTGGGGAGGCTGGGGTAAGGGAGCAGTTAGAGGCGCCCCGCGAGCAAGCTCAGTGCCAGTGCAGAGGAGGTTCCGCACCCCCCGCCATTACTATCTGGCTTAGTCAGGACCCCCTGAGAGCCAGTGCGGGGGCGGGGCAGTGTTTGTGCATTGATGCGTCAGACAGGAGAGGGTTTACCTGGGGAGCTGCTCGCGTCCCACGCAGGCTCTGCAAGCTGGGGAGTCCAGGTTGCTGATAGTATTGCCAAGTGCAGTCCATGGTCCTGCGGGTGTGCTGGAGGCTGAGGCGGGAAGCCTTGACTTCCGATTTCCGTGTGTACAACAAGGAGAGGGCATCCCAGTGCCAGGAGAGAGACAGCAAGCAGTTCACTTCTCTCCCTGTTCGCTCTGGGGCCCGAGCCAGGTGGATGGTCAGCCTGGGACGCTCCGTCCTGTCCTCCTAGAAAACCCTCACAAACATGCAGCGAGCATTCTACCAGCTCTCCGGGACGCCTTCCTTCGGGCACATCGAAGTTGTGTCTTAAGAGAAGTGAAAGACTCAATGAAGGTCAGGCAGACTGTGGCTGTAGTTCGGGTCCCCATGGAGCGAGGACATTTTGCTGCTGTGCTCCCCCTGCTGAGGGACCGCGTGCTCCTCGCTCTGCTGAAAAGCACGTGCGCGCGTGGAGCAGCCAGCCGGCCTCCCTCCTGTGTGAGTGAGTGGATGTGACGACACTGCCCATCGCCCAGAGCCGTTTCTAACGGACACTGCGTTAAGACTGAGATGACACGGTAACGGTGAAGCCAAGTGTAATCTGTGGACGCCCTGAGTCAGTGCTTCTGTGCCTCTGGCATGCCCAGGTTGAGCCTTTTGAACTTAAATTTTCCAGTCACCTGCTTGTGAGCTTCCTCCTCCATCCCCCTCTGGAGGTGAGGACAGCGCGGCAGGAAGGCTAGAGTGAGCACAGTCAGGCCAGGGCCGTGGTGTCCTCTCCGTCGGGGGCAGAGCGTAGGCCCTGGCACGGTTTCTGCATGGCTGCTTTGGTTTTATCCATGACTGTAGCTCTGTGGCAGCCCCTGAGATGACTCTAGGAGAACCGTAATCACAGAAGCGTGAGAGGGCCCCTGGTCCGCACAGGCCCCCCAGAAAGCTGAGCGTGCAATAGCAGGGGCTCGCTGGCCTGCGTGGCTGCCCTCTGCTCCCAAGGAAGCGAATGGCTGAGACTCAGTTCTGCAAGCTGCAGAGCAGTGGGAGCTTTGCTGTGGACCCTGCCCAGGGCACAGGGCAGCAGACTCAGCAGCCTGGGTCCTCCTGGGCCGAGCAGCTTGGAGTGTCTTTCCGGAAGTTTAAAGGAGGATTAGTACAAATGTGGAGCAGAAAAGATACACTAGGTCAGGGCAACGCTTATTATCCAGAGTTATATGTGCTCTTCCCCATAGTGATACAACTCGCCAGTTTTCTTTTCCTGCAGGGTTTTTTTTTTTTTTTTTTTTGGTCTTTTTGAGACAGGGTCTTGCCAATGCAGTTCAGAATGGCCTTGAGCTCACTGTGTGCGTACCCCAGCTTGGTGTAGAATTTGCAACAATCCTCCTGCCGCAGCTTCTCCAGTGCTGGGATTATAAGTGTGCGCCACCATGCCTGGTTTATGCCTGTGTTTTATTTGGGAGGAAACATAGAATTTTTAAAAAGTGATTTTGGTTTCTTTAACAGCTGATATTTTAGATTTGTATTTATATGTGAGTGATATTTGATTGTATTTAAAGTTGACATTACTTTTTAAAGTCTGCATATTTACATTTTTTGATGCAAATCTGTTTGAGTGATTTCCATGTGATTTTAAAACAATTGTTCCTCAACTTTAATTTTCTCTCTTTCTCAATTCTTAGTATTTTTCGGTGTTTTCTCGCGCCCTGCCCAGGGTATTTCGTTAGCCTATGGGACTGTGTTTTGATTCTGTTAACTCCTCTTTCTCCCTCCTTCCCCCTCCTCTGGCTCTGGTCCCTAGAGGGAGCCTGAGTGACAGAGCTGCGGCCAGGTGTCAGGACGAGCAGCTCGCTCTGCAGCACTTTCCTTACAGTTACCGGAATATTTTTGACATTTCTGTTTTCACTTTACTCTTTAATCCATGAAATATTTCTAATGAGCTGTCATTAGCTTCCAGACAGAGCTGTTTTCACTGTTTTATTTTCTCTTTGACACAATTACACTCTTCCCAGAGACCTGTGGATCACGTATATTTTTAAGTTGGTTGAGTTTACTTTGTGGCTTAGTACTACAGAGCTGGTTAAAAAAAAAGAAAAGGAAAACTTTGCTAAACAGACTGTTCCTCGCAGTTGCCACGCGGTTGCCTCTGGTTGGAGGGATCGTGAAGGTGGATGTCGGTGTCCTTGGGCCAGTTTTAATTTTTCGTTCTGTGCACATTTGTTCTTCCTGCCCTCTCTTTCCTTTCCCACTTGCCGTGCCGAGTGCAGCGCTTTGCCTGTCCCCTCTGCAAGCGGGTCCCGGGAGGCCCACGGAGTCCCGAACGCGGCCAGTACCAAGCAGACTGCTGCGGCTGGAAGGGGCCGGGAGCCGCACACCCATCCGTGTGGGCGAGCTCTCGCTGGCACATCGGGCACTAAAGAGGTGTTGAGCTCCGGGATGAAAATTTCCAGCCAAAATGTGTCCGGTACCAAATCAGATGAGTCTCAAAGCAGTCAAGTACCCAGGTATGACTATGATAGATTTTATATTTTGAGCTGACCTTTAAATTCTTATTTGGATTTTTATTAGTTGAGCTTCAGTGTTCTACATTTTTTGTGATACAGATACATTTGGCACTTATGTTTTCTCTTATTTTGCATTTTCTGTGCATCTTCAGTGTTTATTACATTTCTGCTGCTTTACTGCTTTCAGATTGATAAAATTTTTATTCTTGTTTTTCCCTGTTTTGAAATTATAAGTTTTGTATTTATTTTTAAAAGTAGTTAACTCTTAAGATGTTAGTGTGTATATTTAACTATATGTTTTAAAAAAATAGAATTAGGTATTTGTATCATGCTTGGTGTGGATTATGGGTTTTGGTAAGGTTCTATAATCATTGATCCTGAAACAATTCCTCATTTTCTTGAGGTTATCTGGAAGTTCGTTTCTGTATTTTAAATCTTCTGGTTTATTTCTTCACACTGTTAAATTGTTGCACATGTTTTTACTACTTTTTTTTTTATCGGTACCTAGGATCATACTCACAACTATGCGCTTGCAAGGCAGGTACTTAAGCCACTGAGCTAAATCCCCAGCCCCCTTTAGTGCTTTTTTATTACATTTGTTGAAACTTGTGGCCCAGTCTTTCCAATCAGCTTACCTTTTCCCTTTATGCTTTGTTATGTTTTAGTTGTTCTTTTATTAAGATTTGAGGACTGTAAAACTGTCCTTTCCTTTTATGTCTGAAAGTTTCTCTTCTTTTCCCAATCCATACTTCATCCTCACTCGCAACACACATTTTCACTCAGAGGTGATAGTTTATCTGGGTATAAATGTTCAAATAGACTATTATTTTTCATCAGTTTTTGAAGCTATTTCTTTATTGTCTTCTGGAATAGGTGGTAAGTGATAAATCTGTTGTCAGTATAACCATGTGTCCTTTCATTTAATTAATTAATTAATTAATTTTCTTTTGTGGTGCTGGAGATTGACCTTAGGGCCTCACACATTTTTGTTGTTATTCTGATGCTTTCAATTTATCCTAATGGTACTGTGAATGATATCGTAATGGTATCTTTACTTAATTCCTAAAAAAATTTTAAAAATTTAATTGACAAGTAATAATATATATTGAGTACAATGCTTTTAAGATATTCTTTCTCTTCTCTTGGGGCTCCAAGTTTTTTCTCTGGAGAAAGCTGTTGACCTTCTTTATATTTGTGTTTTGAAAAAAAATGTCATTCTCCCAATGTAAAATATAAAATCCCATCAAAATAACATGGTTTAGTAAGTCAGGAATCATATTTTATAGTGAAAAGAAGTACGGAAACAATGGAAAGTCGAGAGTCAGAGAATCCAGGCAGACAAGATGATGCCAACAAGTTACAATGAAATTAAAGCTTGCAGGAGAGAATCTGGGTGTGATAAAAACATGGACAAATGCAGTTAATACCTGTTTTCCTCAGTGAAGGAAATTGTTAGAACAGGACATGTAAGAAGAAAAGAATTTACTGTCAAAGAAATGAATCTTTTAATGTTGTTCTAAAATATCTTTTGAGTAGT
The DNA here is from genome assembly GCA_004027295.1 of Dolichotis patagonum. Lineage (NCBI taxonomy): Eukaryota > Metazoa > Chordata > Mammalia > Rodentia > Caviidae > Dolichotis > Dolichotis patagonum. Next base: position 8,956 of record PVJX010020525.1, on the reverse strand, counting down.
TTGCAATCAATGCGTAGTTTGTAAATGTAATTATTAGAAGGATAAGGCTGAAACAGTTTGCATTCTGTTTTGAGCATTTTGAAATAAGTTCTGCCTTTCTTTTACCTGTTTCAGTATGGCTTGGGAAGAGAATTTGTTAGACGATTTACTAAATTTTGCTGCAACCCCCAAAGGATTACTACTTCTTCAAAGAACAGGTGTAATCAATGAATGTGTGACATTTATGTCCAACCAATATGCCAAAAATTTACAGGTATGAATTACCATCTGCTATGCAGGAAGGGATTCTTGCTGTTGTAAAAGCCATTAAGAGCATCGTTCTGTTCTGTGGACACACCGCAGTTATTAAGCCTCAGTTAGAAAGCCATGGAGCATTGCCACGCTTGAGTTTGTTTTAGGAAAACATTAGAGACTTGATGTTGGTGTCTGCAGCTGGGTTTACGCAGTTAATCATCCAGATGTTTTATACATACGATATCAAACATCTGCGTGTGCTTCTACTGGGTGAGTTTAACTTCTGGAGAAAAAACGCAGCCTAAATGTATGCACTGGTGAATGTTTAAGCTTCGGTGTTTTAAAAGAAGCAAACGTCCTGGTAAAGAAACTGTGTCTTACTGTATTAAAGTTCCGGCATGATTTAGCCTCGCACTGGAGTCAGAGCCATTAGGCTGTGTTCAGTCCTTTTTGTTGAAGTAAATACCCTAGACTTCTGGACTTTCTAGGGTCTTAGGGATGGCTTTTTAAAATCTGTTCTTAGAGTAATTTAACTATATTAGCGTATGTATTACCTGAATAAACACACACACACACACACACATATATATAAAATCAAAGGGACTTTCCAGCATAAAATAAGGGGGAGTTGGTCCTACCGGGATGTTAAATATATTTCAGATGACGCAGTGGAGAGCGAGGTGAGGGAAAGGGAATGAAGAAGGTGCGTGTAAAAAGCTTGTTTGCATCAGTTGTCGGCCTTGGGCACCCCCAGTGCAGCCCTTGTTCCGGCCACTCGGCCACTCGGACGCGGGTTTGCCTTTGCCTTGCCCCGGTAGCTGTTGCCTTTTGCCATCGCTAGGTTGCCTCTTGGCAACTGTTCTTTTCCTTCCTCCTGTTCTCTGTAATTCTAATTTCCTGCTTTTGCTTAAACGTGTAAGAAAACCAATAACTCAGCCTTTTATTGCTTCTACCGTTCTCAAGCGTGATTCTCCCCTTTCGCTCATGAGCGAAGGAAGCGTGCTTCCCGGCCGCGGCGGCCCCGCCGTGCCACAGCCGCGCCCTCGCCCCTGTCCCCGCGGACCCTGCCGCCCCATTGCCGGCTGCGCTCACCCCGCAGGCCTCCGTGCGCCCGGGCTCCTTCCGCCTTAGGCTTGGCCCCTGCGCAGTGCCGCCCCCGTCCCCACTTGCAGAGCGCCTTCAGGCTGTTGTGCGTCCGGAAAGCAGTATTTGGCTTTCCGAGCCGGTGAGTTTGCGGCTGCCCTTGTGCACGAGCTGAGGGACTCGGTGTTTGTTTTTGAACTTTTGAAAACACTGAACCATTTCAAAGGTCTGTGTCTTTTTCATTCAGATGCTTCAGACCATGCAAATGCAGCGTTTCCTGTAGAGGTGATCAGCTCGGATGTCCAATGCCTTTTTATTTTCATATTTCTTAAAACAACCGAGCCTGGTTTTCTGTCTGCGGTGCGCGTGGATGACAGGGCTCCCCGGCCCTGAGCAGCTTCCGGCCCTGCAGTTTAGTTTCTTCCCCGCTCCACCGCGGTGATCAGGGTCCCTTGGCGGTGCTCTGCTCTCTTCCGTGTGTTTCCTTTATTCAGATTCTCAGCTGTTTGGCCAGAAGGCAGGGAGGCAAGGCCGGCTCCTTGATGTCGTAGAAGGGAAAGAGGACACTCAACGGGTGCGTGTTATAGGTCCAGTAGCAAGCTGCTCACTCACTGCAACGGGCCGGGACGCTCCGTCCTTGTTTGTCTGTGTTTCACGTAGTGGTGCATCGCTAGCCGATGACTTCCGCTGCCCCTTCCCTTTTGGTGGTGTGACCTGGGCAGGCCCCTGTCTGTGGCTCATGCCCGAGTCGGCGGGGCTGGCAGGCAGGTTGGTAAGGAAGGTGCTCCTCTGCGGAGGAAGGCAGGTTGGAAAAATGCTGGACGTTGATCCCGCTGAACTTCTGTGTCGTGCGGCTGCAGGGCCAGGGATTGTAAGTAAGGAAAGTGGGAAACGTAACCAGTGGAAGGGGGAGGGAGAGCGGGCTGACAGTCACAAGCAACGGAAAAGCGAAGAAGTGAACCTAGTTGTATTTTCTGGTCTTAAATTCTTCTTTAGTTACTTTCCCCCGTTAAAACTGAATGTACAGTTTATATTTTTGAAAACTGAGGTTAAGACAGATACTTTCAGCATGACTTCTGACTAAATAACTATTTGGAAGTCAAGCACTGTGTAAGCCAGTGTGGAGCTGGCCAGTCTGAAGAGGCTGTTACGTCTGTTTCTCTGCGGTGGTTTATGCTAAGGAGGTATCACTTCTGCACTTCACTCTGAACATACGTACAAAATTCTTCATAAAATAGCAAATTCTTTAAGATGTTTACAATGCTCATCTAAACTGGTATATTAATGATTAAGATTCTGTGTGTGTGAACGTACACACACACACACACACAGACACACAGACACACACCCTGCCCACATTAGGGACATGCCTTCTAAAATAATACCACTTTGAGAGGAAGCCATTATTATATTTTAGAGTTGTTTGATTAGTTGAAAATCCAGTTAACAAATCTCCATAGAGATTTATTAATAATGAAATTGTTCAATGAGGAGCCACCCCCCAAAGTAATAATAGGATAATAAAATTGAGATTGGAAGAGGTCTTACTCTTCTTCTGGTCAAGCCCCTTACTTTATGTGTGACCAGACCTTGGCCTAGGGCGGTAAGAGAGTTGTTCAAGGTCAGAGCTAGGACCTGGAATAAGACTGTCTAAGACGTCACATGCATACACACTCACTGACTTAGATCTTAGTGTTTGTTGCTTCTGTTATCGCTGTTTTTCTCTTATTTTTGAGGGTCTTGCTATATTGTCCAGCTGCCCTTGAACTCACTGTGCAGCTCAGGCTGGCCTTGAACTCAGAGCAGTTCTTCTGCCTCTGCCTCCCCAGTGCTAGGATTTCAGGCACGCACCCCCCCCCCATTACTGTCTTAAAGAGTGATTAATGCTCTGATCTAAGAAGAGCGGTAACTAAAACAGCGCGTCTGCAGCAGCACGCTTCTCTTCTCTTTGCTGTCCCCGTGTGTGTCAGGTCAGCAGGCGGAAGAAGGTTGACTATGGAGTTCTAGTCGCACAGGTGGCCTCCACAGCAGCAGGCGCAGTGGCACTGCGAGATTCAGGTAGGTGCTTTCCTTTATTCAAAATAAAAGGAGCGAGTAGCTGGCATGATAAACTATCAGATATTTAACCCCATGTTCTTTTGCTCAGGTTAAACCATGTGTAGAAGGAAGTTACTAGATTTTGTTTTGTCTTTATCTTTCACGAGATTCCCTGGATTTTTCCCCCTATGATAAACACTGCCCTAGAGTGACATGTGTGCTAAAGGAGTAGAAGCGACCTCTGCCCTCATCCTGTCTGCACACTCGCCTCTGCGGGATGGCCCCATGGCTTCGGTCAGACCCAGGCATCTGTGCATCAAAACTGACCCTGCACATGGTTGCCACGCACACACGCCATTCCCGATGCCCTTTCTTCCCTCCTCTTCGTGCAGAATTCCTTACCACTTTGTTTCCCAGTCACGGGAGCACGAGGGTTTCTTCTCCAGTGTCAGTGGATTTAAAGATGCTCAGACACAGGCTTAATGCAGGCTAGGGTTTACTGTGTCCTGAACAGCGGCCGTTCCTCCAGGGGTGCTGGGGTTACGCTTTCCCAGCATCGGTGACCTGAGCGGCCACCGTGGCTTCTTTCTTTAAGTGAAACTATTTTTCTGTATTGCGTTTTAAATTTAATTTTGGCTGAACTGAGTAAAGTACTCATGTAGAGAAATACGTTTTTTGACAAAACTTGCCGTGTTTCTCACCAGGGTTTGTCAGTGCGCTTGTGGCTGGACTGTGGTCCAGTCTGGAGTGTGGGGGTGACGATGCAAGGGTGACCCACCCCAGGCCCACACCGGTGGACCCTATCGACCGCAGCTGTCAGAAGGTGAGCAGCCCCGGCGGAGCGCTGTCCCGGTGCCCTGGGGAGCGTGTAAGCGCAGCACAAGTGGGACGTGTACCACACGGGAGTGGCTGTCAGAGCTGGTCCACGCCTGGTCACGGCCAGCGGACTCTCCTACTGCCTTCATCTCTCTATTCATTCCAATTTTTCTTTTTGTTTTCAGAGTAAATTTAGTGAACAATGGAAACATTAATGTTCTTTGGGAATATTTTACAGGGTGCTTGTCTTTCACATTACTTGTATTAGCTTTTCTACCTTACTAAAGAATACAGTGGTTACTTACCAGATACAGTAGAAAAAACAGACCCCTGAGACAGACAGAACCAGGGAGCCGAAGCTGACATCTGGGCAGCTGTCCGTCCTTGGGCGGGGGGATCTGGGGAGTGGAGGCAGCATTTAGAGTAACGTACCTGAAATTTTCCTTAGCACCCACATGGTGTTTTATTTTAATTCAGTGGCTTTTCTATCTCTTTAACATTTTCTCTGGATTTCACGATACTAAAGTGATGATTTCTAACTTGGGCGTTATAGTAGGGTGGGCATTTTCTTCAAAAGAGATCATAATTTGTTTTTAAAAGAAAAAACATTAAAAAAAATTTTTTTAAACCAACATTTCATAATGTGTCTTTCTGAAATGTTTGAGCTAGCTCACCCCTGTAGAAAATACACATTTTAGAAAAGGATTTTAACATTACGTGGGTAAGAGTACTGTAATGACCAGAACTGGACAGCCCGTGGACGAGAGGCCCTGTGCAGGTGAAGAGAGGGCGCTGCTGGGCATTCCGGATTGAAGGGTTTTGTGAGCACAGGTGTCCTGGATCTGGCAGGGAGAGAAACTCACGACCAAAACCATCGGCAGGAGACACTGCGGGTCGGGGACGGGGCGGGATCGCAGAGAACCTCCACAAACCGGGCTGCGCCGGCGCTGCCCGAACCCTGACCTTGGCCGAGGTCTCTGGTGCCACCTGCCCTGGCTCGGACACGGCTTCGAGGCCCTTGCTGACGCCCCGCCTGTGGAGCACGCTCTCCCGGTGCCCTGGGGAGCATGGTAGGCGGTGTCTCTGCTGTTGTTGAATCTTTCAAATCCAGAGTAGAGTCTCACCCTCGGCATCTGGTCTACCATGAAACCCATTTTCCTGTGTGGCTTTCTAGCTAAAGTGTAAGGTGTGACTGGCGTGGCTTCTCTGCAAACGCCTTTTTCCCAGGAGACAGAGACAGCATGGCCCTGCACCCCAGTCCTTCTTGCAATCACCCCCTCACCACCATGCCGAGTCGGGTCCTCCTTGCCACTTCCTAGCCCTCAAAGGTGCAATTTAAATGACCTCAGAAAGGTTTGTCCAGGAGGGCGAGGACTGTGTCTTTGTTTGTTTATTTTTTTATTTTTAGCATCTGGCATAAATACTGCTAAGAAGCTGATGTTAAAACATTTTGAATAGATAAGTGAACACATGATCATTCTCAATCGGAATGATTGCTCAGTCCTATGAAAATGTTGTGGCTTTAGGTAATCAATTTGATGCTTTGGTCTTAAAATATATTTCATTTGGCCTTCTATTAGTTTTCTTATTATTTCACAAAGCACTGTTTTGTTCTGTAGAGCACTGGTAAGTGGATTATGCATTGCGATCGTGTGCTGTGATGTGCGTTTTTCGCGATGTTGATGTAATTAGTCTCCCATGCTGGCGACATCACTGCATCCTCGCAGGAACCAGAGGTTGCATTGTGAATGCTTCCGGTTTCTGCTTCCTACAGCATGAATCTGCAGCACGCCAGGGTGTTTAGAAATGCGTGTGGTGTGAGAAGTGGAAGTATTTGTTGTAGAAACAGGTTGCCGAGGTCTTCTGAGGTCGCTTTGAAATTCTGTCCAGGTTTCCATTAGGGTATACAATTAGTGAATTGTTTTCATCTGAAGTTCTGTTTAATCTGCTTAGAGTAGTATATCAGAAGTTCCCACCATGTAGTGTCCAAATTGCTTTTTGAATGGGCGATTCCATAAATATGGAGTTACTCGTAGCTAAATAATACAAACCCCTCCATATATTATGGATACATGCGATTTATAAAGGCCGTGTATCTTTTGTCTATGAAAATACAGATCTAGTAAATGCTTATTTTTATATTTTTCCATTGTGATGGGTAGGAAAGTCACTTTAAATGTAAAAGAAAGAGCTCGTTTATGGTAGTATCTAAGTACTGCTGGATGAACATGGACGTTCTGAAGTATTTGCATACTCAAATCATAAAGCATTTCTAGCTTCTGTCTTAGTCTATTCGCTCAGGACAAATTGAACTGAAATAAACCTTTATCACATTCAGTTCAGTCACCTTTCTGGTCACCACCTAGTGACCAGTGCTGAGCGTGGACGGCGGCCCTGGTGGCCGTGAGCCTGCTGTCCCTGCAGTGGTCGGGAGACACAGGCCACACACACACTGTCACCTGTCAGGGTGCATGTCTGAAGCAGACTTCTCTCTATTCAGGGTCCAACTCCTAAGTGGCAACAAGGTCATTTCATTCATTTAGTTGTTACTTTTTGATAATATTAGTTGTCCACATGTATATTTGCTTTCCTGTATAAGTTATATTCTTTAGGCTAGAAATTCCCCCTTCATTTTAAGGAATGCTGTTTTCTGGAGGAAAATGTGAACCTTAAAAGAAAACTTAATGAGAATTCATTATTTATCCAGAAATAGCTTTGCTATCAACCCCTATGTAAGATCACTCACCAGGTATCCCCGCTGTGGATCGAGTCATACCACCCTTAGGTTAGGGAAGGAAACAAACCAGACGCTGGTTTTGGGTTCTTGGGGGGGGGGCTGCAGACCTCGGGGACACTGTCATGTGGGATCTGAAGGTGATGTGCTGATGTGTAAGCAGTAAGCTTACCCGGAAATAAGGAAAGACAGAGGAGCTCTGATAGTGCCTCAGCCAGGCCGCTGGCTTGACTCATCTGGACGCACTTTTCCCATCAGTTAAAGACTGAATTAAATGTTCCTTTTAATTCTCTCACATTTCAATTTTCTTTCTTTTCTTTTCTTTTCTTTTCTTTTCTTTTCTTTTCTTTTCTTTTCTTTTCTTTTCTTTCTTTCTTCCTTCCTTCCTTCCTTCCTTCCTTCCTTCCTTCCTTCCTTCCTTCCTTTGAGAGGAGGTCTTGCTATATGGTTCAGCCTGGCCTTAAGCTCACTAGCCCAGGCTGGCCTTGAACTGGCTTCCATCTTCCTGTCTCAGCCTCCCAAGTGCTGGGAATACAGTTGTCCAACCCAACTACAGCATTCAAACCAAACTTCAGAATTTCAGTTTTCTGATTCTAGTGAAAGTTTTCAATTTGTCTGATTTGAAAATTTTCTGAGAAATTTTTTTTGGCATTGGGGATTGAACTCACAATTTCACACTTGCCAGGCAGGCGCTGTGCTGCAGAGCTTTGTCCCCAGCAAATGGTTCTTTGGTTTTTTTGTTTGATTGTTTGTTTTTCATTTTTTTTGGTGTTAGGAATCAAACTCAGGACCTGGCACTTGCCAGGCAGGCACTTGTGCCGCTGAGCTACATCCCTGGCCCTCTGAGACTTTTTTTTAAAAAAGTAAGCAAAATACTTAGTAGTTGCAAATAAATTAATGATATAGCTGAAGACAAAAGCATAGAATATAGGGTGCTGGAGGTAGAGAGTTAAGTGGGATCTGAAACACACAGAAGTGTGTGGACAGCTGCGGAGGGCGTGGAGGGAGGGGTGTGTTGGTGAGTAAGGCGGCACTGGCTGGGGGAGGCCCAGGGCTGGCCCAGGCGGCTCCCTGCGGTGCCGAGGAGGAGGGAAGGGTGCACGAGTGACGCCTTCGAGGGCCAAGCCTTGCCCGGGACTGGGCACTGCAGAGTGGGGCAGCCAGGGCCGGAGGGGCCTGGGCAAGCGGCCTCGTTCCTCTAAGAAGCTGAAGTTAGAGTGTGGAGCTGGGAGACCTCGTGGAGAGACCCAGGTACCGGGTTATTCCAGAAAACGCATACTGGTTCCGATGGGAAACGCTGTGGCTCTTTAAAACTCACTGCAATATCTAGGTTAGCTGGATTTGCCGTGAACCTATTAAAAGAGAATCTATGCCCCGAGAGTGAGAATATATAGAATTTATTACCTTGCCCTGCAGGCCCTAAGGATTACTCTTTTGTATTTCTTACACATGTAGGATCTAATAGTACAGAGAATAAGAAGGATTCCTTCCCGCCTCCCTTCCGCCCTTTTTTGTGGTCAGAACTAAACTTTTCAAGAGCCGCACAGCGTTGGGAGGGTTTCCCAGCCCTCCCAGCCATTCTGTGACAGTTATTGTGCGCTGCGGGCTCCCTGGGTTGTTATTTAACTGCTTCCCACTTACTATGTGTGTAGCGTCCCACACTGACTTGGATTAGATTATTGAACACACAGAGCCATGCATCTTCACTGGGCCCCCGGACGCTGTCGGGGGACAGATGAGTCAGCGGCCGCATCTCCTCCTGCCCAGGCTTTTCTAACGCTGGTGAGCTTGCTGACTGCCCCTGCAGCCTACGAACTTCTGGGCCTCCAGGACCTTCCGAACAGAGCCGAGTACTCCTTCCGCGAAGTCCCCATGTGTGTCACGGTGAGTCCTTTGCCTTCCACGTGCCCCCCCCCCCCTTGAGACAGGCTCTCACTCTGCAGTTCAGGCTGACCTTGAGCTCACTTTGTAGCCCAGGCTGGTCTCGAACTTGCAATAATCCTCCTGCCTCAGCCTCCTGAGTGCTGAGGTTACAGGCATGCGCCACCACAC
>PVJX010020524.1:0-33264 GCA_004027295.1 Dolichotis patagonum | reverse complement strand
GGCTGGCCTTAAGCTCATTTTGTAGCCAAGACTGGCCTCAAATTTGCAATAATCCTCCTGCCTCAGCCTCCCAAGCACTTGGATTACTGGCGTGAACCACCACGCCCGGCTGTCCACTGGCCTATTTTAAAAACTTAACGTCATTCCTACAGGGCGCCGGCCCTGTCTGCGCAGCTCTGGCTCACCTGTTTCCATCGCGGCAGCTCCTGTGCTATCGGAACACATGGCTACTTGTCCACGGATCCCTCCTCAGTGAACACCGAGGACGCTTCGGCTCCTGCTTCTGTGGAGGATGCTTCTCTGAAACCTCTCCATGGTTGCAGAACACCTGTGAGTTTAGCTGGAGCATGGGTGGTGGCTCTCCGACACGAGTGCCACAGTGGGCCGTCATTGCCACCAGAAGCTCTAAAAGGTTTGCCACGGCCCAACCGTGCACAAACAGGGGAGGCGCCAAACGCGCATTGGCTGGAGGTGATGCGCTGGCGCGCTGCACGCTCCCGGCAGAGCACAGGCGAGTTCCTGGGCAGGCGCGCCCTTGCCAACAGCTCGTGGTGCCAGGAAACCCCGACTGCAGTCTCTGTGGTGTGGGCAGCGCTCCTGGCCGGCTGTGTCCTCCTGACCTCAAGGCAGAGGCTGGGCGGAGACAGCACCCAGAACCTCACATCTGGGCGAGTCCTAACACTGGCACAGAGCACTGCGCTGAGACAGGACGAGGGTGCCGCTGGGCTACGGCATGGGCACACGGTCGTGGCAGGAGGCAGTCACAGAAAGTGGCCCATGACTGACCCTGGGGCCGGACCCCCACTTTGCATGTGAGGAAACAGAGGCCCGGGAAGGTCAGGTGAATCTGAAGTGTGGGAGTGGATGACGCAGGAATCACTCTTCTTCCAGAGGGTTTGCTCCCTGGTAATTTAAGATGGCCTAGCACGCTCCTGAAAATTTGTAAGGACTAAACCTCAAACAATTACCAGATTTATTTGTAAGGTAGAGATGCTTGATTGAAGGCTGATGAGTCTGCTAGTTGTAGCTTTTTGGCATGTGACATGCCTGGGCTAAGTTGAGGGGATACACAGAGGAGGAAGAGACGGCACAATTATGGCTGCAACACAGATTTCAAAAGCCTGGGTCTCCTGGGGAGAAGTATCCCGACAGTGTCACTCACCATCGCACCCCGGAAAATGATGACAGTTTCCCTAACGATTTTTTTTATAGAAAGCAAGCCTCAGATTTATGAGATTCGAGCTCCTGCTCCCTTTTTGCGTACTCACAGCTAAGCTGTCCAAAGAGCTGGGCTCTGTGGCAATTACGGCAAAAGGTTCAGTGAACAGCGGGTCCTAATCGAAGGGTGCTTTACGTGTGTACTCGAAAAAGCTTCCAGAAGACATCAACTTGCTGTGCGCTGCACTCTCCTCGGGACTCATGGTCTAGTGTGGCGCAGCCTGTGGGGGGCACCCCGTTCCCATCCCCTGAGGGATGAGGCTTCCACAGTCTGCCTCAGGAGCCTCTGCCGTCCCCTGGGAGCCCCTGTCCCACCCCTGCCCATGCCTGCCTCTCTCCAGCCCATGACCCCCCCCCCCACCACCCAAGAGTCTGCAGCTTGGCAGGAGCGCTCCCTGGGAGGCTCCCCACTTTGAATATGTCAGGATGAGACCCCAGTGCTGTTGACTACTCTGGGAGTGGGGGCTGCAGGAAGAACCCCAAACAAGGCTGCCCAGGAAAGCCCAGCCAAGGAACTGGCCGCTTCTGCTCACGCTCCCCTCCAGCAGTCCCTGGAACCAGCACCTCCCCTATGCAAGGAGAGTGTGGAGCCGTCACACAATCACCAGCTGGCTGGATTGATGATGAAAAGAGGAACTGATTTTTCCAGTTGCATCATTTGAAGTAAATGTTAACTTTCTTTCTGAGTCCTTAGTTAACCGCATTAGTGTGACAAATATGTCTTTGTCTAGCATAAGTAATTAGAGTTTAATCACTTTAACTGCATCTTAATTACCCCAAATGAATTGAAAGGACATTTAATAGCAAAGATTAAATTGCCTTAATGAACGATTTTTGTGACTCCATCAATACTGGAATCGCCTTAGCCACTCCCTTCTCCAGTTGCAGCCCTGCGGCCGAGGAGGCCACTGCAGGGTCACTAGGTGGCGCTCTGCTCCCGTTTGTTTACTTAATTTCCCCATTGATCCGTTGCAGGAGACAACAGGAAAGAAAGCGAAAAGCTAGTTTATTGTGTTCTTCTGATAACCTCTCTTTGGGACCATGAGATCATCACCAGACGTGAAAACAGAAGTGACTTCAGGGGCTGTTGATTCTCAGCGACCCATAGCAAACGCAAAGCCCGGTGCCTGGAAATGGCAAGTTCCCCTCTGGACAAGCACCAACATACGTGTGGACTTCTAATCAATTTATGATTTGGGGGTGTGTGAGGGCCCTCAGATGTGAGGAACAGGCATGCTTTGGAACAGCCAAGAGACCTTGGTGCTGCCCACGTGCAGCTCAGAACAGCAGAGCCGGGAGGATGGCGGATCTGGGCCCTTGGGTCCTGCCCAGGCGTGGTCCCCGAGGACCAGCCCTACCCGCAGAGCCCAGCTAATGAGATGGGTCTTGCGCATCAATAATTGTTTAAGTGAACAAATGGATAGAGACGTGGGCCCTGCATCCAGCTTTGTTACTGCTCACCATCCCTCTGGCTGCTCCTTCAAGGAGAGCAATAAAAAATCTCTCTCCTAAGCCTTGGGTAAAAAGAAGTTTCCATACGTATCTCTGTCTCTGAGAGCCCCGGGGCAGGGGACACACTGTCTCTAATTTCAAGAACCTGATCAGGCACTGGGTGCATAATAAATTGGGTGTCTGTTAGGAGGAGTTGGACATTCTCACTTGAGTCCATGGGCCATGGGGACCCGAACTGACGGCAGGAGCCTGGGGTGGAGGTGAAGACAGTTGGGCTCTGACCCAAGAAAGCTGAGTTTGGGAGATTCGTGTTTTCCTGCTGTGATATGCAAATAAGTCACCTGACCTCACTAAAGACAGGAGAAGTCATGGCTGCAGACAGGAGACTGGTCCCAACCTGCCCTGAACACATCACAGTACACTGGGGCTCAGTGTCCCACTCGGATGACGTCAGGACACTGCGGGCACACGCACGCACGCAGGCGTTCTGTGTCTCTTTTCTTTCAGGTCTGTCAGTGATTCTGGAGGTGCGGGGCACACACGGGGAGTGTGCAGGAGAAGCTCCCACCGTGCACACGGAGTGGAACACACACAGAGCACCGAGTTCCCTTCAGCCCACGGCTGTGACGAACATGGCGCCTTGCACATTAGGGTCCCCACCATTCTCCTAAAGGAGAAGAACATTCCTACAAACTAATTGGCTCAATTTTATGATACTGCAAGATCTGGGGGGAAGAATGCAGATGACTCCACAGCAAGACTTTATGATAAATAATTTGTGTAATTTCCATTAAAATTGTCAGAAGATCCTGTGGTTGGCCCAGTCACCTACCCACTCTTATCATTTCTCCATTCAGGTTGGCCTTGAACTCACTTTGTAGCCCAGTCTGGCCTCGAGCTTGCAGCAATCCTCTTGCCTCTGCCTCCTGAGTGCTAGAATCACAGGTGTGTGCCACCATGCCTGGCTAATTCCTAACATCTCAGGAGGAAACAGATTTAATACAAGTACTACAATAATCACAATAATAATAATACACCGGCACTACAATAAAAACCTACGGAAAACAAATTTATGATTGTGCACCAATTTCATTCACATTGGAAATATTTGTCTCTTTTTACTAGATGAAGCTGGTATCTTTCACGTGGAAATAGTGCGTTCTCCTAAAGGTGCTCTCTCGCCTCATCTAAATAGAGACACGCTGAGAGTCGTACGTAAGGAGTATTTGTTGCGTGTTCTCCTGCAGCATGAGAAACGGCCTCTCTAGCCACAGTGACTTCCTAAGCTCCTGTCTTGGCGGCCACCCTAGGTCAGGGCCGTTCTAGCGGACCGAAGCGCAGAGCTGTGTGCTGACGGACAGGGAAATGAGGCCAGGCATGTCCTTCCTCCATCCAGGCTGTTTGGCCGGGCTGCCCTGCCGTGCATGCACTTACTCCAGCTGTGGTATCCCCGGGGCACTGGGCAGCCCCACTCTGGGGACACTGGAGAACCCCCTTTTGAGCTGTGAATCGCAATCAGCCTTGAGGATATTTCCCTTTTAGTGAGAAAATCAGGAGTCCACTTTGCCCATGTTTTAAGGAACTGTTCCTTCTGAGAACTTCAGGGTAGGGGAGCAGCCTCTGTCTGATGAGCCGAATTTGCCCAATTTGTCGAGGATGCGGAAACGGTGACATCAAGCAGCTCGAGTGACCACCTCCTTAAAGACCTCGTAGATTAGTGATGACTATAGATTTTCCCCAGCGCAGATCAAAGGGACGGAACTGAACGTTTTAGCCTAATAAGCCAGCCCTGTCAGGCCCACACGGAGGCCTCAAACTGGGGAAGCGGCCTGAGAGCTGCGGCCGGCGGCAGCAGCAAAGGTCCGAAGCTGGAAGACGCAGGTGGGTTTGATTTGCACGCTGACCTGGCCCAGCCCGAGTAGACCCTCAGCCAGGGCCGGAGCTCTCGTAAGCTCCGGAATAGCAGCTGCGGATTTCTGCTTTCTTCCTGCAAGTTCTCAGGAGCATCCTGGGCTGTCAAGGCACTGGTGACAAGAGGCGGGCCCTGTCCAGGGTCCTGATGGCGCGCCCTGCCCCACCCACCCAGGTCAGGAAACAAAGACTGCCCAGCTCGGCCTGAGGCCGCCTCCCTCCTGCGTCGGGTCATTTTGCACCGAGAGGAAACAAGGAGACAAAGGAACTGCTGACCCACTGCTGTCCCCGGCCCTCATCTCCGAACTCTGCCGGCCAGGTCACCTTCCCGCAAACCCTGCTTTGCTTAAAAACACACCAGCAATAGCACTTATCAGATAAAAAAAAATCCAAGTGTGCACCTTGCTTGGGAAGGCTAGGGCTGTGGTGTACTTTGGGGGGCACAGAAAATGTCTCCATCAGTTGGGTAACCCTAGGAATTGTGGGGAACCTCAGGAGGGGCACAGGACAACCCCCTCTTCCTCCTCCATGCCCTGTCCCTGTTGAAACAGAAGCAGTTGGGAATCCCAGGACAACATCCTCAACACAAAGGCACATCTAGTGTCCCTTTCTCTGGCCTTGGCGGGACTGAGGCGGCACTGGACACCCAGCCTCACTAGCCTGCAGGGGGCGCACACAGCCTCCACAGAGGGGAATCGGGGTTCCAAGGAGGAGAACCTCCACAGCAGGGGATGTAGGCACACAACTCACAGAGGGCTCAAGGCTTGAGGACTGAGACACAGGCCTCGGGCTTAGGGTGGTTTTGCTGCTGCGTAACACAGCTGATCTACTGCTGGCCATCCCAGGGGTCAGGTGGCTGGGCTGGGTGACCAAGGTGTCCTGGGGTGTGGAGATGGGCATGGAGAGCAGCCCTGGCTCCCGTCCTACCCTCTGCATGCTCCGAGGCGCTCCTGAAGGGCTGTGGGGCTTGTCTCAGGTGGACTGCACGCACACCAAGGTCACCCACTGCACAATGGCCACCCAGCCTCCTAAGGCCTCAAGCAGGTTTGACCTGCTCAGGACCCACTGCCTGCACACATCACACCCGCACCCACCACACTCGGTCTGGCTTCCGGGTGGGCCCTGCACAGAGGAAGGATGCTTCTCAGCCTCCTCGAGGCATGGACTGCAGGACAGGGCCGTGCTGAGACCCTGACCACAGCCCTCCCAGGGGGCTGGGGTGTGTGCAGGTGGGAGGTGAGGGTCCCCAGTCCACTGCCCTGGGCAGGCAGGTGTGGCAGCAACTCAGCCACCCCCAGCCTCAGCCACGATGGGGGCGGAAGCAGATCCAGGCCTCCTCCACCCCGGGCAGGCGACACGGTTGGTCGCGCCCTGCCGGCCCTTTGTTAGAGCAGCTGCGCCGCCCAGATGCGGCTGGGCCTCTCTTCCCACCCTGCGCCTGGAGTCCCCGACTCCCATGTCCCCACTCCCGGGCCTGGCTTCTCTCCAAGGGCAAGCAAGTGGGGTTCCTGGGTTCTCCTGCTGTGCCCTGGCCTGGCTCCCACAGCCCAGCCAGGCCAGGGGACAGGGGAAATGTCCGGCTGGGGTAAATAATTAACAAAAAGCAAATGGACTTGCGTAGGCCGTTATCAATCAATCTCACCACAAGGCCACTCGTGGCAAACACTGCCCAGGTTGGGTCGCACCAGACTTTCTCATGGACGCCTCCAGGGATCCCGCCCCCAGGCCCAGAGGTCTTCCTCCGGGTCCTCCAGGGTGGATGCTGGGGACTGTGCCCGGTGCTGGTGCTGGGGGCTTCGTGGTCTCCTCCTAGGCCTGGTGCTCGGCCTCTTCTCCTGCAGCCGAGCATCTTGCAAACAATCCGCCCACGCTCCCAACCGCCAGTCTCCACCCGGCTCGGGCTGCAGCGGCGCGGGAGCTCGGCTGGGCTGCGCTGTGTTTTAGCGCGGCGGAGGCAAGCATTACACGGAGGGAACACACTGACGTTTTAAAGGTGGTTTAGCCGGTGAGGACGCCCTCCCTGCCTCCCGTCTTCACCTGCGTTTAGCCAAACACTGCCGCGTGCAGAGGGATCTGGATCAGAGGCAAGGAACCTGCGCGGAGGCCCGGCCTTGCTGGGGCTGGGCGTGCGGGTCCGTGTGTACAGCGGCCGGCGGCCCAGGCTCAGCGCGTCCCTCAGCGAATTCCGCAGCCCAGCGCACCAAGGCCTGGCTGCGGACACCATCCAAGTGTAAAGAACGCAAGAAGGTAAACAAGAAAAAACCGTTAACAAGAGGGCTCCTTATTCAGTGCCTTAAAACCAGGCTGTGGCTTTCCTGGGGGGACCAGGGTCCCCCGACCCGTGCTGGTAGCCTCTGACTGCTCCTTGTCACCCCTCTAAATTAATGAATGAGATGACACCAACTCCAGGTCTTGACACCCAGTTCCCTTGGGTTTTGCAGGGGAACGTGTCCCACTCCCGAGTCTCTTATTTTCTACTTTTTCTAAGAAAAGGCCTGGCACCCGCCGCTGAGAGCACCGTGCCTTGCCTGGCTGCTGGGTGTCCAGGCAGGCGCCTCTTCAGTGACACCCTGGGTCCCAGGAGCATCTGCCCTGCACCCAGCCCGCGCCTGTAGGAGTGGGGATCTGGCACCTGGGTGCTCCCACCCTCATCTCCACTCTCTGCTCCCTGGAGGTCGGAGGGCGCTGCACATGAGGTCCCCTGAGAAGGGAACTTGCCGTCTGTCCTTCCAGATGGCCGGAAGCAGTGGTGCGCGGGGGCACTGAAGTCTGCAGTAAGTGCCCGCGCACTGGCTGAGGCGCCGGCCTTTCCCCAAGGCGAAGGCGCTGTCCCCTTCCTCTCCTTCTACCCTTGCCGGCCCCTGGCAGGCCGCCGGCGCGGGGCAAAGCACTGCCTACCTGCGGGAGCTCAGAGCGGCACCCACGCACAAGCCTGCTGCCGCGGCCTGTCAGTGCGCACAGACAACGCGGTGCCGGTGCCGGCGAGACGGGCGCACTGGACAGTGACCCGCGGATTCCGGGACGAGGCGCGGCGTCCCTTGGTCATCCACCGTTCACGTGGACGGAGCAGGGCTAGCACCCTGCTGGGCAGGGCTCACATGGCAAAGTGCCTGGGACCCCAGCGCCCGGCCGGAGGAGGCTCCAGGGCCGCGTGCTGAGTCCAGGGCACTCGCCTGTCCCACCGTCTCACTGGCGCGCGCGCGCAGTGGGGGAGGGGGCCCGAGGCGGCCTCGCGCTTTGATTTTAGACTGCGAAATGGCTCAGTGCCCCCAGCTCTGAGGGATTGACTGTCTCTTGTCCTCCTGGGACGAATTAATGGAGAAAGATCAGTTAATTAACAAACCCTCATTCAGGCTTTTACCTTTCTCTCGGCCAAGGCTGGGCCTGAGCGTGTGCCGAGATGGGGCTGGGGCTGGGGCAAGGACTCAGAAGTCAAATCCAGTGCGCCCTCCGCGCGCGGCTTGCGTCCCTACCTTCCCTCCCGTCTTCCTCTCCGGAGGCCTTGGCACAGCCTGGGTTCCCAGCGCCGTTCTGGATTCACTGACTCTTGGTCTATTCGCCTTTAGGGGAGCCAGACGCGGTGGCTTCCTCTAAAACAGCCGGCTCTCATGCCCGACATGGAACCCCTCGGGCAGACTGGGGGGTCATTGGCGCACTCCCACCCTCCTGCACCGGCATTCAGAAGACAACGAAGAGCGGTAGAGGCGGTCCCTGGGGCTCCTCCGGGAAGTCCTATGTAGCTCAGCCCCTCTCCCAGGGACCTGGCACCGCGTCTCTCCCTTCCCCTTCTGTCCACTGTGGGCTCCGCGCGCAGCGCGTTCCGCAGAGGTCCCGCCGCAACCCTGCCTCGCAGCAGGAACCTTTGGCCTGCGCCCCTGCAGCGCGGTTCCCTGCAGCCTGCGCCGAGCCTGGGGACTGAGCGCAGAAGCCGCGAGCAGTTGCAACCGAGCGAGCGCAGGGTGCAGGGCGCAGGCAGCTCCGCGGGCTTCAGCCCAGCGCAGGGTGCACACCTGGGCGCAAGGCGAGTGCCGAAATGTGGCTTCAGGTAGGCGTGCGGCGCGTGCTGCTCCCAAACCCAGAGTGCTCGACCCAGACCCCCCCAGCACGGCCCGTGTCCTGACAGGGTCCAGGATTTCTCTTGGCCTCCGGCGCCGTCCCTGAGCACAGATGCGCCCCGCAGCCGCGGAAGCCGCGTCGCGCAGCTCCGAAGCTGTGTCACAGTGCTGCACCGAGCCCTAGGGGAGGCGTCTGCCCCAGCCACGTGCCAGCCCGCCCAAGGACCCTTCTCCAGAAGCGCGGGGGTCCTTCCTCTGGTCCTTTCTCCCCCGCACGCACGCCCGACTCCGCGCCAGCTCACCTGCTAAACGGAGCGCCGACATTCGCTGGAACTCGGGCTCCTGCAGCCACTTCCACATCCTCCGGAAGGTCTCCCGGCCGGACTTGAGCTTGCTCCAGGGTTTGGGGTTGCGCAGCAGGTCCGAGAGGGTCCCCTGGGAGCGGCAGAGCACCCTCTGCGCAAAGATGGCCTGGGGGATGCTGTAGCGTTTGAGCTCCGTGGTGATGCGCTGCGCCACCTCTTTGGTATTGATCTCTTCCATCTGCCCTGAATTACTTCCATTGCTGACTTGCGCGCCGGTCACCGAGGGGTTGGGCTCCCGGGCCGTGCCCAGGAGCTGTCCGTGGCCCTGGGCATTCAGGTGGGCGTGAGGGTGGTGCGGAGGGAGGCCGTTGATAGGCACCATGCCAGCCGAGGTGGGCGTGAGGTGCTGCTCCCCGTGGCGGCCAAGCATGGCCGGGTGGTGGGCTTCGAAGCCGTTGGGGGTGAGCATCTTGTCGGCGGGCATGGCGGCGCCCGGGTGGGCATAGTGGGGGAGCCCTTGCTGGGAGTTGTGGATGCCGCCCAGGCCGGAGCCGGAGAGGGGCGAGAGGCTCTGGCCCATGCCGGCCACGTCCTTGTGGTAGGGGGTGTAGAGGTTATTCATGGAGGCCAGCCCGCGCTCGTCACGCATGAGGGTGAAGCTGCCGCTCACGTTGCCCGCTAGGCGCTGGTGATGGTGCGGGGGGTGGTGGTGGTGGTGGTGGTGATGGTGGTGGTGGTGAGGAAACTTGTCCGACACGGTGGAGATGGGTGGCAGCGGCTGCAGCGGGGTGAGCGTGGTGTAGGTGGTGGGCATGCTCATACCTGGGGGCGTCTCGCAGGCCATGGTCATGGTGGGGTGCAGGGGCCCGGCCAGGCTGTGCTCGGGGCCGCGGGGGTGGTGGTGGTAGTCGCCGCCGCCGCCGCCGCCGCCGTCCAGCAGGGTGGCCATGCCCAGCGAGCGCGGGTGCGCGGGGGCCAGGTGGCCGCCGCGGTGTGCCACGGAGCCGCGCGCGTGGGGACTGCCGCCCAGCAGGTCAGCGGGGGCGGGCACCGGCTCGTGGCTCACCGCGTGCAGCTCGCCGATCGCCTCCATGGTCAGCTGCGCGTTCATGGTGATGCGGGCGACAGCGCGGCGGACACCACATCGAGGTGGCGGGCGGAGCGGCGAGGGCGCGCGGGTCCGGGTCACATCGGCCGCCGGCGGCTGTGCTGCCGCCCGCTCGCGCTCCCGGTGGGCTCTGTCTTCTGCGTGCGCGCGTGTGCGTCCTGCCTTGCCTCGGCCCCCACCTTCCCTCCTGCGTCCTAGGCTGTTTTTAAATATTAATTTCCAAAAAGGTCGCGCGCCGTGGGGAGAGCGCGGCGCCCCCAGCCCGTCGGCCCCCTCTGGCCCCTCTCCTCCTTAGAACGGCGAGGTCCCCCGCTCCCCCGCCGCGGCCCGCGCGCCCGCCGCGGCTCCTGCCTGCCCGCGCCGCCCGCCCGCTCGAGCCATGGCTCGGTTACTGTTGCAGCTCTGGGGCCGCGGTCGGCTCTCCGCGCCGCCGCCGGCCCGCCCCCACGCCCGGGGCGCAGCGCGCATGCGCGGGAGCGGCCCCGCCCCCGGCCGCCAGCCCGGCCCCCGGGCCCGGGTACAAATGCAGGCGGGGCCTTGCGCCTCGGCGACGGGGCCCGAAGCCCGGGGCGCGGCGCACGTGCGTGGAGCTGCGCGGGCGCGACCTGGGGGCGCCGCGGCCGCGATCTCTGGGGACTCGCTTCCTGCTCGCCCGCTCGGCGGTGGGCTCGTCCTCCCCATGCGGGCCCTCCCGCGGGCCCGGTCGCCGTGGGCGCGCCGTGCTCGGAGAGCCATCGGCTTTGGCGCTGCAGTCGCGCCGGGAGCTGCGGCCGCGTCCTCCCCTCTCCTCCCAGCCCCGCCACACTTCCCTTCCCCAGTGGCTCCGGAAGTTGGCGCTGTCCCCACCCTTAAGTGCTAGACCCTGGCTCTGAATATCCTAGAGGCCCAGCTTGGCAGCTGGCGACCCACGACCCCCGGGCCCCTCTCCGCGCACACGTTCCCCTCCGCGCCCCAGTGCCGAGGGTCCCGACTGGGCCGTACCTCGCGATCCCCAGCCGCCCGTTCTCTCTCTCCGGTCCCGTAGGGCTGCGCGCCCGGCCTGGGGAGGCGTGTGCCCCGGTGGGCTTGCCGTTAGCTCTCTGGTGCGGCCCCCCACCCTGAGTTCTCCCTAAGGTGCCCCGAGGCTGCTGCTGCTGCCGGAGCGAAGTCTGGCGCAGCAGGGTGGACGCGGGTGCGCGGGGCTCTGCCTGGCCCTGGGGACGCCCTCTTCCCGGCGTCCCCGAGAGAAGCCTCCAGATTTGAAAATCAGTTGAGCGTCGGGTACTGTCACGCTCCAATCCAGGATGGACCGTGGTCCCGAGGTCTGGCAGGGACGCGTGGGGAGGCCCCAGTGTGGGGCTACACCGGCCGCCACATGCCGCGGCTTTCTTTCATTGACAAAAGAGAAAAAATCCGTAACAAAAGGCAGAGCCGTGTCGCTTAGGTGCTTTCATCCCCTTGGAGAAAGGACAGATGTGCCCATTGTCCAGCCCTTGGCAGTTACAGCCGGGTCAGCGCCGAGCCTCAGTCATGAGCGAGGGCCTTCACAATGGGGGCTGGAGCCTGGGGTTTGGGCCCAGGCCTGGGACGAAGTGTGTGTGTGGCCTGCGCTGCTGGCCCAACTCAGGGTGTGGGTTGTTAGACCCCAGGCTGGAGCTCAGCCGTTGGCGTCACCGCAGCGAATGTTCCTGACCCGTGGAGAGGTTTAGTTGGCAGTAGCGGTTGTGGTCTGACTAGGGGACAAACGTTTGGGTGGAGACCCTTGGCCAGGTCCCCACCAGGTAAGGCAGGAGCGGGCCCATTGCTTTGTCCAGGTCCCTGCCGCTGCCAGGCCAGTCCCTGTCCATGAGCCAGGCCGGTCAAGGTCAGTGGGTACAGCCAGCCTGGCTGCTGTGAAAGGGCCAGTGGCTTGGGGCTGCTTGCCTTTCTGGCTCACGTGGAAGGGACACTCCGGTCCCGTCTCAGCATGTGCCTCTGCATGCCCTGGAGATGGGGCACTGCCCCATGGGATTCCACTCCTACTTGCTCAGTCCACATTTAGGAGCGTGACCCTCTGCACTCTGGTGGAAAAGGGTTTGGGGAAAATACACAGCCAAATTGAACTCAGGAAACAAAAAGACTTCTAATTTCTATTCAAATCTGCCTCTTCATACACACATATACATAAGCATAAAACATTTTTGGTCTAGTGGGTCACAATACCTTGGTAGGAAGTTGAATCATCTTAAATCATTTCTGTTCTCTTTTTTGTATAGCTCAGAGCATCTGACCTTCATAAGAGATGAGACCAAACAATGGGTTAAAGTAGCAGGCAGCCTTGAGCTAAACTGCCCCCCTACTTATTTGAATCCCACTGAAATGATTGATTTGCCCTTATGACAACGCTTCTCACAAGGCAGTGTGTCAAAAGAAAGAAGTAAATGCCACCACGTGCACAAATTGTCCATGGTTTTCTCTTTGTGTAGCTAATTAGGGACTTGATCCCGGAAACCTTCTTTCCTGCGAGACTCCCAGCTGAGCCCCTAGAGGCCACCAAAAGAGAGCTGGGATCCCTGAGCTCAATTTCTGCCCTCTGTGCACCCCCACCTTTGTGTAAGGGCACCTTGTGTCAGGTGCTGGTCTCCAAAGCAGATGGGAAGGGAAAGATCTGGGCAAGTGTGTTGAGCTTGCTCAGTTCAATGTCTGACCCCCTTTTTTTTTTTAAATTGCATGTGCAGGACTTGCTTTGGCTTGCAAATCTCCCTCATCTTTCTGAGCAATTCCCACCTTTTAGTTAACTGTGGCTTCCCTGCTTTGATGAGTTGCAGTGATTTTCTCAGCCAGAAACAACATAGTCTAAGGATGCGCTCGGCCTGGTTAAGGTGAGTGGAGGCCCAGAGGCACCAGACAGGTTGTCAGCCGCCAGAGGTCTGAGATGACTTTGTCCTCTGTCCGGTCCACCTGCCCAGCACAATGCCTGGCACCATGGAGTGCCCTATGAGAAATTAGAGCTCTTTGGCACTTGGTAGGGCCATGTGTGCGTGCTGGGGGGAGGGGGGTAGAGTTAGATGCTCAGATTTTGAGTAGCTTCAAGGATTTTAAAGAAAAAGGAGTGTTAACATCGGAAAATTACATACAAGCATATACATTAAAAAGACTGTTGATTGGATGGTACTTGCTGGTAATATTTTCAGTGTGGAAACAAGGATTTCAGAATGTTTATTTTGTAAATGTCATGAAGAAAAGAGAGGGGGTAGAATTTGCCTTACAGGCTTTGAAAGGAGACAGTAGGGCAGTTCCTCCCACTGCTGGCCCCCAGGTTCTCTGGGACCCTCTGTTCAGAGGGGTGCTTGAACTCTCCTTGCAAAGCACCGAGGAGCAGTGCGGCACCTAGGCCAGCCCGGGTCCTGAGAAAACCTTTGGAGCCTCTCTGCAGGGCTCTCAGGGTGGGGACTGACTTCCTGGCTGCCTCACTCCACAGCGCCTGACTGGCTGTGGGTGGAGCTCTCCTGTGTCCTCTCCAGTCCTTCCCTCTCTAGAAAAATTTTGTTCACAAATTGCTGATGACTTAGAGCAGAGCATCCAGAAATCTAGAAGTCACTGGCCTGGTGTTTTGCTATTAGAAACCATTTTAAAAAAACCCTAACTGATCACTGGGCTGGGGGACAGCTCACGCTAGGTGCCAGGCCCTGGGTTCGAGCCCCAGCACCACAAAGAAAGAGATTAGTGATGGTGTCTCATCTCTAGGGCCAAGGAAGTAGCAATCAATTATTCGAGCTCCTTTGTTCTATCTTAGATCTTCTGTGTAGCCATAGTCTTTATTCTGTTATTTTTGTCCCCTTTTCCTTCTTAAACTACGGTTTTTGCCCATGGAAACAGTATTTTTAACTTGGTGTATTTGCACTTTGCGTTGTTCTATCTCTTGCTCAGCCCTCCAAATCCCAGAGAGAAGCTTCTGTGCTGAGGATCGGCAGCTCTCCAACAAGGCCGGCTCCCTCTGAGTTCCAGGGCCTGCTGAGACCACCAGGGGAGCTTTGGAGAGGCCAGAGCCCTGGGCTGTGCCCCTGGGCAGAGGAGGAAACCTCTGCTCTGCTAGGCCCTGGGTCACCTGGAGGCAGCTTCTCCTGAGTCGCCCACCCTGGCAAGGGCTGGTCCAGGTTTTGGTTCCAGAGTGCTGGAGGAAGAGAGGGGTCCCCAGGCGTCTTGGGGTGGAGGGAGGGGGTTCTTGAGGGCCCCACACTGGACCAAGCCAGGATCCCATTACAGGTAGTCAGCCCTTCAAGGGGGTTTCTTTTGTGGTCATGCCTGTTTATTGTGGAAATATGCCACAAAGGGAACCGGCTGGCCCAGGTTGCAGGGGGAAGTGAAGCGACCAGGTTGAGTGGACTCTGGCATTTGGAGCTTTAGCTTTGGATTGGGCCTAGGCTGGGGCTAAAAAGGCCTGGAGCCGGGTGAGGAGAGTGGGGGGTGCAGGGGCAGCGACACCTGGGTGACCTCCAGACACAGCTCCGCCAGAGGGCCATGGAAGGCTGAAGTTGCGTCCCTGGGCCTGGACGGGCCACCCTGCCCTGGGCTGGCTGAACGCTGGGCACACGGTGCAGCTGACAGGCCAAGAGCAGCTGCGCCCGTCTGGAAAGGAAACTCTTCAAACAAATCATTTTGGTGTCTAATCAATTAGTGTTTGCCCAGTCAAGTACCATAGTTTTAACAGAATAATCGTTACTGCCCTTGTCTTTATTTGACCCACAGACACCTAGAAGATTTAAAAACAAAACCCCAGTGTTCTGGCGTCGCCCCTGGCCTGTGCCTCTCTCCCAGCTCGCTCCCCAGGCCTGGCTTGACCTGCTTCCCATGCTCTCTGTCCCCCCCCCCCCTCGGAATGCTGCTTATCCCACCTTCTCTTCCCAGGCGGGCAGGCCTTGTGCCAGCCTTTGGCCTGAGCACCATCCGGGCGTGGGACTATAGAGTCACAGAGCGTCCAGTCTCTCCCAACCCCTGCCCTCTCGCTCCTTCCTGAACCAGTCCAGGACTGAGGAGTCCTCTGTGTGCACTTCTGGCTTCCACAAAGCCCAGGAAGATCACCCCTGCGGAAGGAAGGGGGCTGTGAGGGGGAGCCTGGGTCCCTGTCCTGTGGTGGAGCTGAGCAGCGAGGCCCGGTGGGCAGGGGCTGTCACCTCCTAGTGCTGTCCTCTGGGCCTAGCTGGCCACAACAGGGGGTGGGGGGAGTGCAGGGGTCCAGGCAAAAGGATCTTCAGGGCTCCTAAGTAGCTGCGCCTGTGTGCCCTGACACACGTGGGTCCGTGTGCCATGTGTGGGTGGCTTGTGGTGGGTCACTTC
Source organism: Dolichotis patagonum (assembly GCA_004027295.1). NCBI lineage: Eukaryota > Metazoa > Chordata > Mammalia > Rodentia > Caviidae > Dolichotis > Dolichotis patagonum. The sequence goes on along the minus strand of PVJX010020524.1, from coordinate 17,920 downwards.
TAGATCTCTGGCTACCAGTGCTGGGCTGCAGGAGTCCCAGAGAGTTGGAGAGATGATCGCCAGGGTCAGGAGACCTGGAGGACGAGCTGAGGGGCTACAGAGAACTTTTGGGGAATCAGGCAGCCAAGAGGACCTGGGTCTTTGGGGTCCCCTAATCATGCAGGGGAATAGGGGGGAGCAGGTGGAGGCTGATGGTGGGGTGGTGGGAATGTGGACAATGAGGCCTCTAAAAGGGGGAGCAGGGAGTGAGCCGGGAGCGACCACTTCCTCCTTCCCATGAGGAGCCTGACTCAGACTGGCTTTGGGGACCTGCCCTGCAGTTCCCAGTCTCCAGCCAGAGAAACAGCCCTCAACAATAGATGATTATAATGTACTTGACTAATGCCTGTATTTTCCTGTTTAACATACATTAATCCAAGTAACAAAAAAATCAATAGTGCTAACAACACTGCAAACAAATCCTAGTCTCTCTCACAGAAAAACCTTCCCGGATTTTTAGCCACTCCTGCCTCCCTGAAGTTTGTTATTCCCTCTGGCCCACCGTAGCTCCTGGAATTCGATCCTGCCTTTCATAGTCCTTCGGTAAAACCCCAGATTTTTATTTTCTTTTGCCACAGTGCGGGGCATCGTGGGGCCCTTCAAGTCCCAGCCTCCTCTCTCTAAGGGCCATTTGAACACCTTAAGTTTCCTTCAAACTCTGTCCCTTCCAGCATCGGGAATGCCCAGAGTTGATGGCCAGGGACCTCGGTGGTGGTTTTATTGGTCCCCTGCCTAACACAACCCCAGAAGCTCCCCCAGAGCCCAGGTCCACGCCTGCCCGACTTCCTGCCCTGTGCCCCCTGCTAATCTCAGCTGGTTGCTGTGAGTAGATTAGATGTTCATGACCCTTAGTGTGATTATTTTTTAAAAATTGGCGTTTTCCACCTGGAAGGAATAAGCCAGGAAAGCTGGCTAATGAAGGAACTTAAGTTTGCAAAACACTGTGAATAATTTAGTATCGTATTTCAAGGGAAAAAAATAGCTTTCTTAAATCACTCCCGCAATATAAATTGCAGACTTACAGTATAGTCCTGGTAAGTCTAAATTTTTAAAGGAGCAATATTCAAAGAGACATAGATGTCTGTATTAATTATTTATTCGCCGGTGCCTTCCTTCGTTTCTAACTTATTATTAATTAGGCGCCTCTAGTCTTTCGCAGAGCGCTCCGCTGAGCCCGGTTGCAGCTTTAAATATGAATTAAAAGCAAATCCAAGCTACTGTAATGCGAAAATTATTCCGTGTCTTGCATGGCAGAGATGAATAGCTGCGTGGATCAATACAGCGAAACTCAGCTCCCAACGACAGGGTTATTGATAGCTTATATTAATGATGTTAATGATGGAAAAGGAAAGCAACGGTCCACCCGACTTAGAAACTTTTTAGTCGCTGAAACCCCGCAATAAAAACGGGAAGGGGGCAGGAATTGGGCTTAAGTGTAATAAGAAAATTATTTATGAAACCGGATAAATGACTTCAGAGCCCTGATGCATTTGAACCAAAGGCTCCTGGCTCCGGGCAGCAGCCTCGGCTCCAGCTGGGGAGACCGCGAAAACCCCAGGGCGCGGAGCTGGGCGCGGGGACCTTCCTTGCGCCTCCGGTGCGCGCGCCCTCGTGGTCCCCGCTGGGGCTTCCAGGGCGCCGCGCGGGAGCTTTGGGCAGCTGCTGGCCGGGGCTGGTCCCTGGGGAGCCGGGTCAGTGGGGCCCAGGCCCCGGGCTTTGGCCGATTTCCCCACTGGCTGTTTTGGCGCCCGGCCTGGAAGGAAAAGCCAGTGCCTAGGCTGCGTGGGAGCCGGGTTCAAATCTGCCCGCTTGGCCAGGCCTCTCGGGGTGCCCCAGATGCACACGGTGGCCGGTACCTTCGCGGGAGAGGTCGGTGCCAGACCGGGCAGAACCCTCCGTGCCTCACTGGCCTGGGCTTCACGTGGCCGGATGCCTGGCTCCAGGCAGTGCCATACGTGCGGGCCCTCTGATGTGCGCCCCAGCCGCCTCCCCGCCGGCCCCAATATCGACCCATTGTCCGTTTCCCTCTAGCCCAGGGCCACGGAGAGGGAGGAAGCATACAGTGCGGAAGCGAAATGTTAAATCCCGACTCTGGAGGACGACAGCAAAGGTCAAAGCCCGAGGGTCAGCGCGGGCGGTCCCCTCCCCCTTCAGGGTCTGCGCCTGGGCTGGGGGCGCAGCTGTGGGTCAGGCGCCCTGGATCACTCCTGGGGATGCAAGTGGAGCTCAGAGGCCTTGGAGCCCACAGTGGGCAGCGGCAGCAGGCCAGACCCAGGCTGTAGCAATCTTAGCTTCTGCTGGGGGCACCCGCGTTTTGGTTCAGGGGTCTTGTCAAGTCCCCTCCCTCCTTCTGTCCCTCCTGCCCTCCTCTCCCCTCCCTTCCCTTTGCACCTGGATCTCTCCCTTGTCTCCTCCACTCCTCTCTCTCTTCCCTGCTCCCTTTCATTCCTCCCTCCCCTCTGCACTTTCTTTCTCTTTCCCTTCTTTTCCTCAGCCCTTCTCTCATCTTTGCTTCTGGCTCTGTCCTCCCCTCCTTCTTTTCCAGGTAGAGTCTCGTGCAGGTCTCAGCACCTCTGGGCTCACTGGGCTGGTGCCAACTCCACTGGCACCAACATGAACTACTCCTGCTCTTGAAAAGGGGAGACAGGTGAGCTTGGGCTGTGGGTCCAGCTTCCCCTCCCTACCTGCAAGGAAAGTGCTGTGTCTTGCTAAAGTCCACAAGGTGCCATTGAGGCCAGCAACGTTAGCAGGAGTTTTGGCTTTTTAATTTTTATTTTATTAAAACTACTTAAGCAAAGTGAGTCTCAGGAGCTATAACCACTAAAAGCACTGGTTGAGCCTCATGTGTTGCAGGCACCAGGGGTGGCGCAGGGAAAGCATCATCTAGATAACTAGACATTCCTAGACGCCCCGCCAGCTAAGACCACTGCTCTGCTCAGCTCAGCTGCCTGGGTTCACAGTGCACGGCCAACCAACAGCCTGTTTCAGGGGAGCCCTTCCTCGGAAAAGGAAACACAACAGACACGGCAAAAAAAATCACTTGATTCTGGAAAAAAATCGATATCGAAATTAGATTTATTGTCTGCTTATGTGATTAAAAATGACAAAGTGTTGGCTTTTATTTTCATAAAAAGACAGAGGGCTCAACAAAATAATTTACTATTGAGTTCTGCTTGTTTCATTGGCCTGGCAGGCCAGGGAGGAGGCCGGTGGGGCGGCTGGGAGGCCCTGGTGTGGCAAGCAGAGGCTCCTGCCGGGCAGGCTGGAGGCAGGCTCATAGTCCTGGTCCTGTCCTCTGCTGCGCAGTCGGGGGAGAAGTCCTTGTCTCCACTGGGCTGCAGTGACAGGCCAGCCGAGCAGTTCTCAGTTCTGCCTCCTTCCAAAGGAATGCTGGAGGATCTGGCCTTAACTTTAACTCAAGCCCAAGTCTCAGGTCTTGTTCCCCTAAATAACTTTGAGGTTATTGCTGCTTTATTGCTTTCTGGACCTGAGCAGCAAGGAAGATTTCTGGCTTGCTCCGCCGGCTTCCGGATCCACCGCTGGCCTGGGAGGGAGCCGTAACTGCAGGGTCTGGGTGAGCATGGGTGGGTCATCTGGCTGTGTGTCCTGGAGGCTCTCACTCGGGCTGCTGCTCTGGGCTGAGCCAGGAGAGCGCGTCTTGTGGGCAGTGTGTGCACTGGGGAACGCCAGCGTGCTATGCCGCACCTCTCTGTTAAAAAACGGAGAGGAAAACCTGAAACTACAACACGGAGCTCTACAGTGTGTATCTAGTCCACACTCCGCACCATCCTGGAGCCCAGGGGAAGAGTGGCACTGTGGGAGCTTCACGAGTGACCTAGCTTCACACTGGACCTTCCCAGTGCATTGGAATATCGCTCCCAAACCCTGAGTACGCCTCTGTTGGGGAGCGGATGCTGTTGGAGGCACATGCGCCCGGTGCTCTTTGTGGAACTGGCCCTTGACCTTCCTCTCCGATCTGCACCCAACCTGGGGGGCTGTGGCATGCAGCTGTGCTCTCCACGGAGGCTCCAGGGACACGGTTCCGCCAAGCACACCCAGGTCTGTGGGTCCAGGGCTTCAGGAGCTGTGGGTGTGGACGTGATCCCTTGCTCCTGGAAATGCTGATAGGCCCTTCAGATGCCCAGCCGTACACCCTGGGAGGGTGGTCTTCCCCCCATGCTGCAAGAACGGAGGCCTCAGGAGGCCGAGGATGTGGGGTGACAAAGTGGCCTGGGTTTTGCGGCACTGGCTTCTCCCAGCGCAAAGGCAGAATCTTTGGCCAGCAGCTTCCCAGGAAACAAACCTTCTGGGCCCTCCCTGTAGCTGGGACAGCCCCAGCCTGGAGCAGCTGGCCCGGGGTCAGAGGTCAGGCCTTCTATGGGCGCTGGGTGCCCGTTGTGTTCGGGGACAGCAGACCTTACTGCGCCCAGCTCCCATGCTGTGCCCTCTGCAGTGACCCAGGGTCTGGACGGGTGGGGTGGGCTAGTATGGTGAAATTTAGCAAACTACATCCAGAACATAAAACCACTCATCTAGATACCTTTTCCGAGGCAGGAAGGTGTTAATGATTTCTCTCAATGTCCACGCTGGGGTATCGGTGACGGTGACCATAGGGTTGAGCAGTGGTCTACTGTCTGCATCATTTCGTTGCCTAATATGGCCAGAGCTGGAAAGCAGTTGCCAGGAAGGTTATGAGAGGCGAACTGGCGAGTGGGCAGCTCCGTTCCAAAGAGGTGGACCTTTTGCTGGCCAGCACAGTAGCAAGCAGGTTTCTACGAATGTCCACGTGGGCCACTGTGCTGAGTGCATCTCCGTGGACTCCAGAGCAGAGGGCTCTGAGCGAGGCTGGTTTCAGCCGCGTGGAGGGCTCTCATCTCGGCCCCAGCTCTGGTGAGGACAGAGCAGCTGGTAGTTAGAATTCTCTCTCCAACGAAAGCGTGGTCAATAGAATCCTTGGTATCAAATGAGCAATAATTTGCTGTGGCTACAAGCTGGATAATGAAAGATGTTAGTGGGATCAATAAAAATGAAAACACTTTTACTTACATCTTGAGTTACTGTTTTAAGAGAGCAAGAGAGGCAACAAACTCAAAGCTAAGTTCAGAGCCTGATTCCCTGAGCACGGTGGCTGAGGCCGGCAGGTGCCCTGGCCCCGCCATCTGGGCCTCTACCTTCTCCTGCCTGCAGTGGCAGGTCTGTGGATTTTTGCATGAAGTCAGCTCCTACCCACAATGTCCGCACCACGGCTCAGGCAGGCGGAAATAAACTGCAAATTGTTTTCCACCAACACCGAAGGCCTACTGGTTAGCTGTGGTTTACTGAAATGCAAATGTCCCCAAGCAGAATTGGCACTGGAAAAGCCTCAAAGGACCACTTGACCAAGCGACCCTCCACCTGGCCTGTGCTCTTTGGTTGTAGGCAGAGGGGTGCAGGCAAACAGTTTCTTTGGAGTTATTTTGTGTTGTCATTACCATCTGGAAAATTCGTCTTGCTTTTTAGGCAAATGATTCTCCCCATCTTCTGTCACTAGCATTTAATCTGTCTAGCTCATTTCCAGTTGCTGCTGGCTTTATTTGTCCTCCACAGTCTGCTTTTCAACTATGACTATCAAATCCCACATTCTCTCTTACTTATCTGGTCGTTAAGAATCCTATTGTGAAACGATCAGAGAAAAACTCTTTTATTTTAAGAACATACCGAGGTTTTAAAAAACGAGAACCACATCTCAAGTGCTCTGAATAAAACTGGCGCAACGAAAAGGCTCGGGTGGGCAGCTTCAGAGCCAGCACCCGTCAAGCGCACCCTCAGACGTGGGTCCTGGTGCCTCCTTGGGCTGCAGGAGAGCGCGCTCTCCTCCCCACTTGAGAAACAAAGCAAAACACAAATTTAGCCGATACCACCTCCGCTTCCGGCGGTTTTGCCAGGTCAGGGCGGTGAGCCAGCGCTTTCCCTGGCCGGGCTGAGTTTGGAGAGCCCCGAGGTTTGGAGGCTGCTGGGCCTGGGGAGTACAGCCGCGGTCCAGCCGCGGGACGCCCAGCGCGGGCAGGGCCGGCTCGAGGTGAGGGCGCGCGCCCTGGTCCACACGGGACGCCCCCGGAACCCCAGCCCGGTGCAGCTGCGCCCGCGCAGGCCCCGGACTCTAGGAGGCCCTGCGGGGCTGCGGGGTGGGGCGCAGGGAGAGGGGAGAAGACGTCGCCTCGCCCCGCCCCACCCGGTGGCTGCACACTCTGCAACCCCGAGATTCCGCTCCCCGCCGCCCACGCCGCGAGGCCGCTTACCCGCGAGGGTGCGTGGCGTCGGGGACCGCGGTCAGGTTCGCGTCCAGGGTCTGCCCCTGGATGGAGAGAAGCGGGGTCAGCGCGCGCCGTTGCGCACCGGAATCGGGAACCCGGGCGCAGTTTGGAGCCGGCTCCTCGCCCCCACCCGCGGAGAGCAGAGCGCGCAGGGGGTACCTGTCCTCCGCGCGGTCCGCAGCAGGGCCCCAGGCGCCCTTGGCTCAGCCTAGTGCAGGCGGAGATCGACTTCCTCGCTCCGCGCCCGCCGCGCACCCGTGACAGCTGCACCCTCCCGGGCACGGAGCGAGGACGGCTCCCGGGAGCGCCCGGCCGGCCTGCGCGGTGGGCTGGAGTCGGCAGCGGGGCCGCTATGCAAATCGGCGCGATCGAAGGTTCGATCCGCGGCGGAAGTCGATGTCAGCTCCCTGTGCATTAGGCGCCCGCGCCTGCGGGGGAGCGGCTTTTTTTTTTTGCTTACGTGTATATTTTCCTGCACTAATTAAAAAAAAAAAGAAAAAACAAACAGCGAAGGTGGGGCCTCGCCTGCCGCCGCGGGTGTGCACGCGCGAAACCGGCTCGGAGCACCCGGGCTTCGCCGCCGGCAGTGGCGGGGGCTGGGCGGCCAGGCGCGGGTCCTAGACGCCGGCTGCGGATCAATACCGCGCGCTGCAATCCCAGTAATTGTAGGGCTCCAAGCTTTGATTTTAAAGAAATAGGAGCCGGGCGCGGAGGCGGTGTGGCTGGGCCTCTGGGGCGCCCACTTCTGGGCCTCAGGCTCCGCGCAGCAGTGGGCACAGACCCGGAGCACCGGGCCACGCCGGGCTGACATCCTGGCCTCGGCCGGGGGCGCTAGACTCTGGCCCGGAAAGAAGCGGTGTGCGCCCCTTGCTGTCTCCTTTTAGGGCCAGGCCTGGCCACCTCCTGGCTGGGTGGAGTTCTGGACCCTAAGGCAGCCAGGGCACCGGGACCCAGTTCTCCCGGGAGCGCGCAGCTCCGACCCCTGGCCCCCGACCCCAACCCCAGCATGGTGGGACTCCTGGCTGAGCCTGGCCTCTGCACTGCCGGCCGCCCGCAGCTTCTGGCTCCCCTGAAAATGACCATCTGTCATTCAATTAAGGTTTCAGGGCAGCTGATGGGGGAGCCAGGGTCAGCGACCCCAGGACAAAACGGCCTGCTGCCCACGATGGGAGAAGTTCAAATGTTAAATGCGCAACATTGTGCCCTGTCCCGACTGGGCCCCCGCCGCGCTTGGTCCTGCCGTGGACAGCAGCGGGGTGAAGGGCAGTGGTCATTAGCACTTAGATTTCAGCTCAGGGCTGGGCTCCTTCTGTTGGGCTATTTTGATCAGAGAACCTTTAACCTTTCACGTGGAGCCTCCTCTCCAGGGAAGGACAGATTGTCCAAGAGAGGCGAGAAAGGGACATCAGAGGAGAAAGGGAACGCAGACTGTTTCTGGCCGCTTCTCCATGGGCCAAGCAGCTGACCTGCCAGCAGGGATGGAAGAAAGTTCATTGTCGCCCAAGCAAGCGGGAAAGACTTCAGAAAGTTTTGTGGTCTGCATTTCAGTTTTGGAGAAGAAGGTCATGTACTGAAGGCGGCAGAGCCACTGGGCTGGAGTGGACCACGCTTCCTCCCACAGAGAAGCCCCAGTGGGAGTGGTAAGCAGCCCCAGCTTGCTGCAGATCGCTGGGCTGGACATGTGGGTGACAGAGTGTGCCCCTGATAGTCATTTACAGTCACAAATAGCTGGGGCAGTTGGCCTTACTCTTTTGAGACTTTCCTCTAATAAAATGAAGGAAAGAATAATTGTGACTAATGCAATTTGCAAAAGACATGCAGCACGCACAGGCTGTGGGCACGGATATTAATGTGCTTGGCTTCTCCACACTGGACAAGAGAAACACCCACACCCTTAGCTTTCCATGGACGAGTCCAGGATTCAAGGTGCCTTGTAATTACTAGCCTTGAAGCCTGGAAGCAGCTCTATTAGCAAGATCCTAGTTCAAGGCTTGGAGATCCAGGTCCTTGAGCAGGCTGGGTGGCACGGAGGAAAGACCCAGGGTTTCTAGCGTCTTACTTTGAAGCCTGGTCCCTACTTTTTGGAAGTAACTATCAGGCAATCAATGAATCAATCAGCTATTCAGCACTGAAGCCCCTTAGCAAATTTTTCTTTGGATAATGATGAATAATGCAGGCCCTCCAGTATATTGACTGTGGTAAATGGTCTTTAAGGTAAGGTACAGCAACAAGTGCCTTTAAATAAAATCAAAATAAAAAGTTTACCACAGTCATAATAAATTGTTCAATCATCTTCCTATTGACCCACATAGCATCTTTCTGCAGGGGCATTTGGAGTTATTTCCCCCTCCCCTACAAACAGACCAGAACAAATTGATGAATTGAGCTTTCACTATGCTAATTTAGACGTTATAAATATTTAATAACATCCCTAATAGCCAGTCATAGAGGGCCCCAGCTCTACTTTACACTCTTCTTAATCTAAAGTAAATGCTTTTCCCATTAATAGCCTGGTGCCATTTCAGCAGCTTCCTAGGTAAAAGGGCCCTAGCCAGTCCAAAAGGAGGGGCGCGGGCGGCAGGAGGCAGGGGCTCTTCCTGCTCCTGTTTGGAAAGGACCTGGGCAGGGGTCCAGTCTGCAGACTCCGCTCCCCTGGCTTTTGCTGAAGCGAGGCTGCCCCAGGACTAGGAAGGAGTGCTCACTGCTGCATTTTCAGCGTCAGGTGGTCTTTTGAGGTTGAGCTAGGATAAAAATTATGTGTTTTCCTACTTCTACATTTTAATTTTTATCAGCCCATGTTTGCAGCACATAACAGTCACGTTTCTCACGGGGACCTGGTCCACGAACATACGAAAGCCCATCTCTATTCTTTTTACTTCCCTCCCGCTTGCTCCAGCTCTCGGTCCCCTTCCTGTTGGCCAAAGCTCCATCTGCTGGGTTTCTATCATCGGTCTTTTATTTTGCTCTTTGATGTATTTATGCCTTTCATTTCTCATATAAGAGAAATCTTACGATATTTAAAAGTGTATGTGTGTTGGTAAGGCTTGCATTAAAAAGTAGATAGTGGATGCGTATTTCCGACCATGGTGTAGGATAGGTCTTCTAAGAGGAGTGTGGAGTGAAAAGAGGTCATCGGTGTCTGGGCCTCAGAGCTGGAGGCTGATGGGGGAAGACACAGCTTGGCACGCAGGAGACACTCAGGAGATACCGGCTGAATCTGTGAAAGGCGGCCGGGTTATCAGCCTTTCTCTGTCCTTCGAGTCTGCAGTTCTCTGTCATCGAACCAGTGTTGAAAAGGACTTGGCAGACGGGGTCCCTCTCATTGTTCCTTGGTCTAGCAGGGGAAGCTGGGGACCCAGCTGACAGGCCTAGAACTCAGCTGTCCCAGGCCCCTGAGTCACAGGCTGATTCCTGCAGTGTGCTTACGCCGCAATCCTTGTGCGGTTTCTAAGGATTCCAGAAGCAGCATTATATTTCCCCTGGGGCAGGAATCAGGTCAGGACTGAGAGTTCAAGAAATTAGAAACTGCTGGCTGCTCTGATGCTGGGGCCAGAATCTGCAGATGCAGAACATTCTCACAAATAGCCAGAGCAAGGAGACACGGACGGTGGGAAGCTTCGGGAAGACGAGCCAGCCTAGCCTGGGAGTATTTCTCAAGGAGTTTCAGAACATGGGACTGATGTGTTTTGCATGTTGCTGGTGATACAGAAAGTAGCAAGCCTGAGTTATTCTTTATATTTGCTAGCACAGAATAAATATGTGCTACTTAATCTAATATGTACATTAGAACTGACACAATAGGTATTTGTCTAGATGGAGCCAATATTCCAGGAAAATGACATACTTTTTTGATTTTTGGTGCAAGTGACAGCTGCCCTTTTGTTTCTGGTGCTAGGTGGAAAGGCCTGGCCAGAGAGGCCCCTGGACAGCGTGGCTGGGCCCATTCCTGGCAGCAGGGAGCTGACGGGTGGCCCTTTCTTCCTCTGCTCTCTTCCCCCGCAGCCCTTTTCCTCTGACTCTGCTGTTTGCTCCTTCTGCTCTGTGGTGACACAGTGGCCGGACCCCAGTGTTTTGTTTGAGACCCCCTGGGCTTTCAGGGATGTGTCCCACAGTGCTCCTTCCTAAGTGCGTGAGCTCCGTGGGGTGCTGGGTGTGGCTCCTGTGTGCCCCAGAGTGAAGGCAGCCTTGCAGAGCCTGGGGAAGGCTGCCCTCAAGTCCTGGAAACAGAGGGGAAAGTGGACGAGCCTCAAACATGCTTGGCATCCCCCGTCCCAGATGCAGCCTCTGTTGTCCACCTGAGGGAAGTGATGCTTGATGGGTCTTAGAGGTCTGAAGCAGCTCGGAGAGGGTGGCTGGTGCTCAGGGCAGGGAGGGTGTCCCCGCAGGCCTTACTCGGGACCTTTTCTGTGTGGGGAGACCGAGCAGGCAGGTGATGTGGTGATGGGGAGGCGGTGGGGGGCCTGTGTAAAGGCTGTGTTTTCTGAGTATCCCCTGGCAGCTGTGTGGGTGCAGCCCAAGCAGGAAGCTCTGGGCCGTGAGGGGCCTGAGCCCAGGAGGGCTTGGCTTCATCACTAACACAGCAGGGAACCCACAGACTTAGCCCTCCAGTCAGAGGACCCATGCACTTACTGCTTAGCAAAATAATGGGACAGGAAGGCCAACCTCCAAATGACAACAACCAAGGGAACACAAAACTGGCATCCCTATTTTCCATATAGAAAACCTTAATCCGTGTTGAGTGTTATGGTTTATGTCTAGATGTCCCCCCAAAACCTCATGTGGTCATGGAGGGCGGGCCTTTTGAGGGCAGCTGAGTGTCGCATTTGTGACTGGTTCATTGTCTAGTGCTGGGATTGGCGGTGTGAGTGCTGCACCCGCCCAGGGCTGGGGAGCCAGCATACAGTGTGAGGGCAGGAAGAAGGCGTGCTTTCCCCTTGAGCCCTTTGGCTCTTGTTGCTTGCAGCTGCCATGAACAATTGCCCTTTAGCCAAGCCACCCCACCTCCAAAAACTGTCAGCTAAATAGCCCTTTCCTCCCTTAACTTTGGTGTCTTGTCTCAGTGAGATAAAAGTAACCAAGACAATGAGTTTCCTATGTCTCTGTTTTTCTGATTTCATTGTAGAGAACTCACAGTACTGGCTCCAGTTCCTGTTTATGACTATTTCTCTCACCTTCCCCCCATTGCAGCACACGCTCCGTGGCTTTGCTTTGGGTGCTGCTATTGCCGCATGGTGAGCTCGCTTGGGGTGGACAATCTTGTCCTGGAGTGGAGATGCTGCCCCAGCCTGAAACATAGCTCCAGCTGCCACATGCTCCACAGGAGTCAAAAGCCCTTGAAGAGTGGCACAATGTCATCGTCCTCCTGAGTGTCCCCAGCCCTGGGGCAGGGTCAGATGTCCTGCACTGCTCCTCACATGCAGACTTCCTGGAGGCCTCCTGTAGATGCTCACTCCCCTGGATTCTCTCAGAGGCCTTTCCTGGCTTCTCTGATGGGTCCCCCACCCTTGCTCTTCTTCAGGGCCTCTCCCTTCCCTTCCTCAGGCTCACAGGCTACCCCTTTAGAAGCCCATTTCCAGAGGCTGCCCCATGTGGGTTGTGTAGTGTGGGCTCACTCTCTGGCTACCTGTCTCTGGAAGGGCATACCTGTTGGAACTTTGGGGGAAGCCTCCACCTCCTTAGACCTAGGGAACAGAAGGTATCCCCAAAATCAGGCTTGATAGACTCTATGCTGGGAGATGTGAACACAGGGCCTTGGTTCCTAGGATTTGGAGAAGTGGAAGGGAGGTCCCTAGACATTTTGGGCATGGCTATGGCCCCACGATGTGGGCAGAGGGGCTGCATTAGGAACCAGTGATTTTCCCTGTGCCTTCCACAATGCATGGAGTTTGGAGCCAGCCAGGACTGCAGAGCAGAGTGAGAGGTCCTGAGCTCACTGCTTTGTCTGTCCTTGAGCTAGGGCAGGTAACTGCCCATCAGTATTTTTAGCGCTGGTGACCAGTTTAGTCCTCTCAAGTTTAGGGGAGTCTGATTCTAAGCAGTAATTGCCTGCCCACTCCACGGCCACTGTCCCTTTCTTCCGTGGCAGCAAACCTGTGTCATTGGATGGAGCCATGAGCCCAGGAGCCCAAAGATCCTGTGCTTGGACTTCTAGCAAGTTCTTCACAGGAGCTGGAGTCTGCTGAGGTGTATGACCTTTGACCCTTGCCTGTCTCCTGTCTGGATCATGGTATTGATGGCCGGAGTTATAGTGATCTTCTGGAGTAGGAGGCAATTTTGAGGATAAAAGCTCTGTGCTAAGGATGGTGCAGAGGAAAGCTGGCTGCCCATGGTCACGGCTGTCTTCCAGCCGGAGACAGAGAAACGGGCCTCTGTCACAGGTCAGCCCGGGTTGTCTCAGATCTGTCAACAGCAGTGCATGTGCTCCGAGGTGATTTCTAGCCCTCAGCATCTGAGGCGTCTGGGCCACCCCATCAAGGATATCGGGGCGCCCTCTTCCCTGGGACGCAGCTGGCCTGTGGGGTGTCTCACGCACACAGGTGTTACTTGCTATTAATCCCGCCCTGGTTTTTATTTTGCATCTCCCCATTCATAGGTTCTCTTTTACTTTCCCTTGTTTCTCATAGGACATGGGCTTGCACTCTCTTACATTCTTCACCAAGGCCCATTTGCGTCTGATTCTTGGAAGCCTCCCGTGACGTCGTTTGGTCTTTACATGCAGTCATGCCTGAGTGTTCACTTTCGTGGCGTCTATTCTCAAGTGATAAAATGGTTTATCCTTATTCCTTCTTTGTAGGGATGTAAGGAAGAAAGAAAAAAGTGTTTTATGCGTGGACTAGTAAGTTATAGTATCAGTGGATTTTATTTCAAGATAGCAAAGAGGATATAACAAATATCTACTACTAAAAAGGGGTTTGGGTTTGACTGGGTTGAGCAAAGCTCTGTGGACTCGTGCCTTGCAACAGGCCACGTCCCTGGCGGCTGAGGCAGGCTGCATCCACGCGGGCGGAGAGCGGTAGGAAGGCGTGCACATGCGCTGGGAGGACCGACCCGGCCAGGAGCCTGGCGGCCCGGGGTGCTGAGCCGCCCTGGGTGCTGGGTCTGCAAAGCCCGCAGTGCCTGTCTCCCCAGGTCTGCAGGAAGCTCTGTCTGCCCGCCCTCGCCTTTCCTGGCTGTTTGCTGTTGCTCTTGGTTTTTCTTCTGGAGCACGTGGCTCCAGACATGGCATAAGACGAGTGGGACCCAGGCCCACCTTACGATGCACGTGGGCGGGGGTCACATGAATAAGACAAATGTGGGCTCCTGAAAACCGGATGGAGCACGTGAAAACTTAGGGCCTATCCCATCCCAGGTATGTTTTAGAAACTCAAAACTCGTAGGCACTGCAGTCGTAAAGGGTGCGAGGAGGATGACTCCTACACTGAAATGGGCAGAGTCAGAACGAAACTTTAAGGGGGAAAAAACCCTAAACAGAGTGCTTCTTCAATTTGTGATATAAAATCCATCATTTTTAAGTAGATCAAAATAAATGACTAAAAATAGAGTTCCAGCCACTCGTCTGGATTTCAGCGTGAGTCAAACTTCAGGTTCTTAGGAGGACAGGGCGGATTGCGAGGCGGAGCTCCGGAGCTTTACTTCCATTCAAACCAGTCGATCCATGACAGAAAATGTTTTAGGTAAAAATCTGTTTTGATAGAAAATTTGCCTCCAAGTGCAATAGGAAGTCCCTGTCTGGTGCTTCACGTTGAATTCAAGCAGGCAAAAGATATTGGTGTTTTCAGTGTGCCTGGGTAGTCTTTGGTGTGTGTGCATGTGTGTGTGTGTGTGTGTGAGAGAGAGAGAGAGAGAGAGACAGGGTCTCACTAAGCAGTTCGGGCTGGTTTTGAACTCGATTTATAGCCCACCTGACTTTGAACCCACAGCGATCCTGCCTCAGCCTCCCGAGTGTTGGCATGAACCCCCATGCCTAGTCAGTCTCTGGATAATCCTATTTTTGTCATTCCTAGAAAAATCTGTGATTATTAACAAGGTAGTATATACAATGAGACATTCTCTTTTGCAAACTAACTTCAGCATTCCAATGAAAATAAATTTTGACCCACATTTTTAAGAATATTCTATTTGTCTTTCCGAGCTCTTAGTTTTGTTGTGAAATGTCAAAGATCCCTAAGTAGATATTTGACATTGGAAAATTAATGCTAGTCCCTCATTGACATGGGTGGTTTATGTATTTCAAGATCTTCTTACCATAATGACAATACAAATAGAATTTTTCTCCATAGAGAGGATTCTGAATTGGGATAATGTCATTACTTTCAGAGATATTAGGAGATGGCAGAGACATTTAGAACGCAGGCTTAAAAGTGAATGTGAGAGACATAACATCCTTGTTCTTAAAACTTTCTGCAAAACAGGGCATGCATTTAGTGGTGACTTAGCACCACACTGTGAGACAGAGCATAGCCTGAAATTCCATTAACGACCGCCATGGAATGGATGTGGACCCGCCTGTGCTGTGGCCTCTCTATCGGTTCAGTTTTCCAGTTGCCTAAGAAGAAGGAGACATCTGCCTGCCCATTCCGGATGTCAGCTGTAAGGCTCCAACCCCAGAATGCAATGTTAGATTTAGGTGAAAGGGCAGTGGTGGATGTGTTAGGCCAATTCTTCCTTTTGGCTGGTGAACCTTTTATTTATTGTTTTGGATGCTTTGCCATCTCTCTTCTGCTAACTCCAAACAAGTTTAAATATATTTGCTGACAAGCAATACGTGCGTCTGTTAAGGTGGGCCGGCTTGATAGCTCAGGCCGAGCAGTGGACGGCCACAGGGACACAAAGTGAGAGGGGAAAACTGGGCAGGGGCCGGGCCATGCAGGCTCTTGTGGGCAGCGATGGAGGCCTTGTATCACATCCCGAATTCAAAGGAAAGTCATTGCAAACAAAGCCGAAGTCAAAGAGGATGAAGGGGAAGAGGAAGAGGAAGATGGGGGAAGAGGAGGAGGAGGGGATGGAGAGACAGAAGGGACAAAAGAGGCTCAGGAGGGTTGCAGAGCTGGGGACTGAACCCAGGGCTGGGCACTGGCTAGGCAAATGTATTGCCGAGTCGCATTCTAGCCCGAAGATTTTTAATACAGTGTGGTGAGTTATAATTTGAGTTTTACAAGGTCGTCTCTGGCTGCTCTCTTGGGAACAGAAGGTGAAGATCAAGAGAGGAATGGGGGCGCTCGTTGGGGTACTGCAGTTTCAGATGAGGGGGAGGGTTTGGGCCGAGGTAGTGGCAACAGTGGGCAGAAAAATGGAAATTTCAGAATGGAAGTGAGGCTTGGAGCAGCTGCAGTGGAACCGGGGGGAAGCAGGCAGGGAAGGAGTTTCCAGACGCCCATGAACATCTTTGGCTTCAGTGACTGGGTGGACACTGGTGTCACTGGCCAGTATCTGAGGAGACCGTGAGAGGAGCGGGGTATTTTTGAGGGGGAAGGAGGCGAAACGCACAGGTCTCATTTCGAGTTTTATAGCTGAGGAGCTTTTCACGCTGCTTCATCTCTTGCTGGGAGAGAAGGCAGAGCACGGGCCAGCCATCGGGTCAGGACCAGGCTGCGGCACTGGCAGAGTGGTACACTGGGTGGGTGCTCACTGGACCTCTCGCCGCATCTGTTTTTCTGAAGATGTCATGTTTAAAAGGGTCTGTTTACTGGGCAGGGATTTTGTCGAAGTGCTGCGATGTGTCAGCTTGATGGGACACTTAGAGGGAAGAGCCCGTCTGTGCTCCGGGAACTCAGGAACGGAGAGGAGATCGCAGCTGGAACACAGCCGTGGAATTCCTCTTCCTTCCGTGACAAGGGTGCGAGGTGGCAGGGCCACGGTGGCCAGAAGCCCTCAGCTGTTGTTGGAGACCTTGGGTCAGCAGTGGACTGTCTGCTGGGACAAACAGCCTCCAAGCTTCAGGGGCTCCCCAACAGCGTCTCACGGGGCTGCCCTAGGCTGGCGGCTGTCCTGCTCTGCCCTTACGGCCGGCGTTCCGGGATGCAGCCTGCGCTCCGGCTCGGCAGGAGGCAGGGGCAGAGCAAGGACCGCTCACCGGAGGGTGTGTGCCCAGGGGCAGGAGTGCGCACCCCATTTCTCCTCCGTTCCCTGGCTCAGCCGTGTCCGGCGCGCTCCGCTTTGGTCCAGGAGGAACGGGAATAAGGAGAGCCCCGAGTCCTTTGGTTCTGAACGGCTCTGCTTTAGAGGACTCAGTCTCGCTCTGCGGTTCCTAAGCCTACCTTGATTTGAGGGGAAAAGACAGAACACGGCCTCCACCGATTGGCTCTCTCTGTGTTAGTTTTGAAAATTGAAAATGAATGCTCCAATTCTTTTTCTGAATAAAAATCATATCTTTACTCCAAAATACAGTTCTTCCACCTGTTTATTGCATCTTACTCAATGGATCTATTACCGGTTAAGCCTTCCATTTGAAGCATTTTGAGACGCTGCAATTCAGTAACCCTTGACTTATGATAACGGCAAATTTTGCTAACAGAAGGTTCGAGTACAGTTTAAATATCTTCCTTTCCTTTGCCTTCTTTTTCTTTTTTTGACATTAATTGGCCTTCACACCTGGATGTTCTTCCAGACAAATGGCTTCACATAGGTATTTCTTCAGAGAAGATGTACAAATGGCCACCGAGTTCACAAACAGATACTGAACACCTTTAGTCCTTAGGGAAATGTAACCCGAACCCCAGTGAGGTACCACTTCTCCCACTAGGAGGGCGACAATGAAAAGACAGGACAATGTAATGAATACAAGTACGGAGCTGAGGAGGAGGAAGGGAACCTCACACGTTGCTGCTGAGGAGGAGGAATGAGAACCTCACACGTTGCTGGTGGGCGTGCAGAGTGGCACAGCTGCTTTGGAGAAGTTTCACGTCTCCTTAAGAAGAATTGAATCACCGTATGACTCCCCAGCTCACCGTCTAGCTCTCTATCCAAGAGAACTGAGCGTGCAAGCCCCCCGTACGGTGCACAAGTGTTCTTAGCAGCAGTGTTCATAAGAGGCCAAATGGAACCAACTCAACTTTCACTAACTGACCACGGGGTGGCAAACTGCAGTCCACCCTCGCAACGGGGTCTCCTTCACCGTGAAAAGGGAGTGGGTCCTGATGACATCACAGCATGAATAAACGACGAAAACGTGGCAGGAGTGAAAGACTCACAAGCCGCATACTGTATGATTTCGTTTACACAAAACATTCAAAGTAGACAAATCTGTAAAGCTACAACATAGATTCATGCTGAGCGGGGTCAGGTGTTGGAGGGAGAAGGGAGATGTGCTAGAATACGAAGTTTCTTTTCTGAGCGCTGAAAATGTTCGGAATAAGGCAGCGATGATAGTTTCTTAACTTGTGAACACAGGAAGAGCCCCTAACTTTACCACTTGTGAAGCTGAGTTTTATGGTCTATGAAATATATTTCAGTAAAATAAGGTGGATGCATAATATGTATTTTGCAGGTGGTTAAATATGCAGAAGACAGAAATCCCCCTCCCCGTCAGTTAGGCTTGTCTTTTTGGGTCCATTTCTGGAAACTGTTAACCTGGGAGTATCCCTCATCAC